>OVAP01001465.1:0-10908 GCA_900406295.1 Aurinia saxatilis | reverse complement strand
ATGTGTCTCGTTATCCAATAAGCCAATTGGTGGCTTGGATGCGAATATGATATGGTTATATGGAGATCCAGGTGGGAAGATTCATGGACCATTTTCCTTATTGAACCTGCATCAGTGGCATTCAAGCGGTCATTTCCCACCTGAGCTGAGAATATGGAGGTTGGGTGAACCCCAAAGCAGCTCCATACTTTTGACTGACGCATTAAATGGGCAGTACCATAAATCAGAGTCACTTCAGAATCATTCTATTCCCAAGCAGGAAGTGATGGCCACGGTACCTAACGATCAAAACAGGATTGCAACTGTTGCTAAACTAGAGAGTAGAGTACTTGATTTTAGTCCCAACTCAGTGTCCACAGACCAAAGTGTCATTTCTAGTAGTAACAGTGTCATCACGAGGAGCTCGGAGGCGAGCAACAAAAGTGGAAACTATTTTAGCAACACCTTGCCATTAGAGTTTACTCTTTCTAATGAAAGGGAAGCTGTTGGTTCTGTCTGCCAGTGGAACAAAACGAAAGTTGAAAGTCCTTTGGTTGGTCAAAGCCCAATTAGTTGTTCACTTTCGCTGGCTACATTTCCCGGAAACTCAAACTGCGCTCTGCCACAGGATGAAAGATGGGATGCTGGTCAAACACATCAAGATGGAAATGCAATAAAGAACGCTTGCAATCAAAATGATATTGGCCTCAACGGTGCTGGTGAGAAGCAGGTCATGGCTACAGTCCAGTCATGTGGACAAAACTGGAATGCCGCTACTCCAAGCAGTGCTTCAAATGTCTGGGATCCGAACTCGGGTATGGTGTCATTCCCAGACAATCAAGAAATCGACTTTCTTGATCTCTTTAGCCCGACCTTCAGATTGAACTTTGCATCTACTACGACTGACTGGCAACCGATTGTGACTGGACCTGACGAATGTGATGAGTCCGTGTCAGATCTTTTGGCGGAAGTGGAAGCCATGGAGTCCCAAAAACGTCTTCCTTCCCCTACTTCAACATTCCGTGGTGATCCTGGAGAATTAGCCCACAACTCCATTAACAATAGTTTTAGTCTCGCTCAAGGACATAGCCCAGCACTAGATGTAAGCAAAGGTGACTCCATGAGCTCCACAAATGATCTGCAAATGCATTCACGATCTAACAACAACACCGTGGATTTTTAGCCGTGGGGTCGGTTTAAATAGAGAGAGAAGAAGCATCATGATCAGGGCATAAACTACCATAGATCATCCATTGTCCGAGAACGTCTGATCAATGGTGGACTATGCCCTCGTTTCTGTTCTTTTTTTCTTTTTTTGCAGGATAATTACAGAACATAAATAAATGCGAAATCATATGATGTCAGAAGAAAGAGTGGTGCAAATGAAGAAGATGATGAATGTTTCTTCGTGATATTTTTGGCTGCACCTATTGTTTCCAGTATCTTTAGGTTTTGTACGTTGTCTTGTGTTAAGATTTGCACAGACCAAAACTCTGTATTTTTACATTGTTTGTACTTAGGGTAAGTATAAAAATGGGAAAAATTGTTGTTGGATGGATGTAATAAAAACATTGTATTCTATAGATATAAATATGATAGTGTAAGGTTTCATTATTTCTTTTTGAATGTACCACATCTCCGTGACAAGTGGAGGCTGCAGCTTCTTTGATTGATAAACGGCTTCGATTTTTGCATCTACTTGTTCAAGAATGAGACGAACTCGTGTGATCGTTTTCGATTTTGGATATTGTTGTTTGATTGAAATATATTTAGTGGTTTGATGGTGGAAGCTACGTCGAATTTGACGCCGTCGCAGAGATACGCGGCAAGCGCATTGTTTGCGATCGCGCTAAACCAAGCGCAAATTAGCCAGACAAAGCCGGTCACCGATCACGACGGTGATGACCCTATCTCCGAGGACTCGGATCGCTGGGTACACGAGGATTCTGGCTTGCTCCGACCCGTTTTCAGGTGATGTATGGATTTTGAAACAAAATAATTTGGAATCTTGATGTTGTGGAGTAATGTATGTATTTTGAGCTGTGTATGTAATTTGCTTTCAGATGTCTTCAGATTGATTCCTCAGCTTGGCATGGCCTCGAGGATATAGCTTCTTCTTCTTCGGCTAAGGATCACATCGGTGTGGTATGTCCCTGCTTATGAACCATATGTTTTGAATAGTTCTTCTTCATTATCTGCTACTTTTTGGTCTTTATTGTAGTTCATCAAGTTACTCTCAGAAGATGCGAGTGAAACTGATGATTCTGGTGAAATGGTGGAGAAAGAGACCGCCTTAGCTGAAGCTGCTGAAGCTATGGTTAAAAACATTAAACAAACTTCTATATCTGTGGAAGCTAAGAAGGAGAAAACTGTGGAATACGAGAACGAATGCCGGGAGAAGTATTCCGTTCCCGAGACACAATCTGATGCTGCGAATAAAGAAACAGAGAAACACGGGGAGGTTGAAGTTACAGATTCTGGCCATAATCCTGGTATTGTTGAAGATGAGAAACCTGTCGAGGAAGTAGCATTGCTTAGCCATGAGAGGAAGATAAATGTTCTTTACGAGCTACTTTCTGCTTGCTTGGCTGATAAACATGAGGAGGATGAGGAATGTACACGGACTAGGAAAGGCTATGATGCACGTCACCATGTTGCTCTGCGGTTACTTGCGAATTGGTTTGACATTCAGTGGATTAAAGTGGTTCGTTTGCTTCATTCCTTTCAAATTAAGCCATGTTTTGTAGATTTTATGCTACCACACAGAGGAACCTCATTGCTCATAATGATAATGGCATGGATGGAAAGCTTTACAAATTCAACTTCAAACAATGGATGATTATGTTGAGAATCTATTTCCATATTTTATAGGAAGCAGTTGAGAAAATGTCAGCATGCTCTGCCATGGCATTGCAAAAGTCAGGGGAAAATAAGGAAGAAGAGTCTCTCTCACCAAATGATGAATGGGCTAAATGGAAGCGTGGAGGCATCGTTGGAGCAGCTGCTCTAACTGGGGGTACTTTGATGGCCATCACTGGCGGTACAATATTTTCTCTGTTAATATTGCTTCCCACGTTTTTGAAACTGATAGTTTTGATTTGGTAATTGCTAACGCTTGTTTTGATATACATACTATATGAAACAGGGTTGGCTGCTCCAGCGATTGCTGCAGGGTTTGGTGCGTTAGCACCAACACTAGGCACTCTAGTTCCAGTAATTGGAGCCAGTGGGTTTGCTGCAGCTGCTAGTGCTGCTGGAACTGTTACTGGTTCTGTTGCTGTTGCAGCATCTTTTGGAGGTAAATGAAGAATTAGGCCTGAGTTTTAGCATCTTTGAAGAAAAAATATTCAATAAAAGTGATGATAATTGTATATTTCTTTGTGAAATTAGGACCCGATTTATCTTACGTATCGTTATTAAATGTGTTTTCTTGATCAGCTGCTGGAGCTGGGCTCACAGGGACTAAGATGGCGAAGAGAACCGGGGACATTGAGGAGTTTGAATTTAAAGCTATTGGGGAAAATCATAACCAAGGAGTGAGTTCCAATTTTCTTCTACTGGTAGATCACTGCAACATAGTTTTGTAGTGGGGCTACCAAACTATTTTTTGCTCCATTTTTAAATCTCTTTGATCTGGTTTATACACATTTTGAGGAAAGCGGTTTGTTTGTTTGTTTTTTTTTTTTTTAATGTAACAGCGATTAGCTTTGGAGATCTTAGTTGCTGGCTTTGTTTTAAAGGAAGAAGACTTCGTAAAACCCTGGGAAGGTTTAACTAACAACTTGGAAAGGTATTAACATTAGTTGTTCTCCCATACACTTTTTGTGACTGATTTTACAATTTGTATGATTCATGTGTTTGCTATAACTGTATTAGGTATGCTGTGCAATGGGAATCCAAAAATATTATTGCAGTGAGCACTGCAATTCAAGATTGGCTTACTTCAAGTAATATATATAGTCTCATCCCTTGCGCATTACCAATGTATCTATATCTGTTTTGTTAATCGGCTGAGAATAAATAGTGACATCGACCTCAAATTGGCGCAGGACTTGCGATGGAGTTGATGAGACAAGGTGCAATGCGCACAGTACTAAGCTCTCTTTTAGCAGCTATGGTATGGCCGGCAACAATAGTTGTAGCTGCTGATTTCATAGATAGTAGATGGAGTATTGCTATTGACAGGTACAAAAGAAGATATCTTGTGAATGAAAATGCCAACTATGTCCGGCAACCATTACTGCAACTAATTTTATGGTTGTACTTTTTATATTATATGTTTCAGATCAGACAAAGCAGGAAAACTTCTTGCTGAAGCGCTTCGAAAAGGATTACAAGGAAATAGGTAAAAGTTCATATAAACAACGATTGAATTTTCATACAATTACAATCTTACGGTACTGTGTTAATTTTTTTTTGTTTTGTTTTTAAAACCTGTGAGAAATTCAGACCTGTGACTCTTGTGGGTTTTTCGCTTGGTGCACGAGTAGTCTTCAAGTGCCTCCAGGCTCTGGCTGAGACAGAGAAAGACGGTATTTCTCCCTCTCTAACCTCAGTTTATTTTTATAAGAGTGTTATCTTTCGTAATACTTTCATGGCAGCTGAAATTGTGGAAAGAGTTGTTCTTCTTGGAGCACCAATTTCAATAAAGAGCGAAAATTGGCAGGATTTAAGGAAGGTAATAATTCTTGTTGATGACTTTACACTGACAAAAATTAATTTTACAATTATAGAAACAAATCCACTATTTGGTGTTCTGTTTCATCTACTCTTTTATTGGTTATCAGTTGGTGGCTGGAAGATTCATCAATGTGTACGCCACAAATGATTGGACCCTCGGGGTTGCTTTCCGTGCCAGGTACGTTGACTTGTACTTGGTTTCGCTTTTTCACCTGCCAATTCGAACTTTTTGGGTTCTTGTTTTCCACAGTCTGTTTTCTCACGGATTAGCTGGAATACAACCGGTCTGTATCCCTGGAATCGAGGATGTAAGTTATCATTTCCTCTCCTTGTGTATAGTCATGTTCATGTCAAGTGAAAGAAAGGTATAATCAGACGAATAGCAGTTCTTGAGAAAAACGCTTACGTTGCAGGTGGATGTAAGTGATATGGTGGAAGGTCACTCATCTTACCTATGGAAAACTCAGCAAATCCTGGAAAGGCTCGAACTCGACAACTCTTACCCCGTCTTTCGGAACACTCTCTAAGTAAACCAGCATTAGTTGGTATGACCATATCCCATTCTAATCCAGATTCAGAGTCCAGATCATCTGATGACTGTCTGTATAGGCAACGAAACATCATATCCCTTCTCTGATTCTCTCGCTATCCTCAGGTACACGTATAAATAATATACTTTTCTTTTCTCATTCACATTCCCACCATTCTGCCTGCATAGAAACTTGAAAGCTTTCACTTCATAATTTCTTGCCCAAAAAACATGGAGACATTCCCTCGACATAATAAAGGGTTTTTTTTTTAGGTCCCTTGTTCTCTTTTTAAACTTTCAATGGACATTTGTAAAAACTCATTTGCCTAATACCTCCTTATACTTGATCGGTAAACATAGTGTATACATGACGACTTTTCAAATTTTGTATACACGACAAGCCCCAGTGAAAGGGAAATAGATAGAAAAGACGATGAAAACAAGATTTTAACAGAAGAGACCAAACTCGTACATCATATTATCCTGAACAGTAAAACTTTCAAGTTTCAACCCATTGTTAAGCTTGGCGAGGGGGAGATGAAGCGCATGTTAGGCACCGCGATGAGGCGTGGCTCTGGGAGAGGTGAGAGCCATGACATCGCTCATGTCAAGGTCACTGGGTTTCACCCCATCTGGCAACTGCCACGTGAAGCAGTGAATGAGATTAGCCACCAGGATCTCCATGGCATAAAGCCCGAGTTGCATTCCTGGGCACGATATCCGACCTGACCCGAATGGTATAAACTGGAAGTTAGTACCCATGAAATCGGGCATACCCGGTTCGACAAAACTTGAAGGCCTAAAGGCTTCCGGGTCTACCCACGGTCTCGGGTCACACGCAATTGCAAAGGCATTGATCGTCGAGTGTGAGTCTTTACGCACAGAGAAGCCTTGGAGCATTGTTACAAACCTCTAAGTTCACGCAATCATGTATAGCTTCAACAACTTGAATTTAATTGATAACCTTCAAGTTTTTTTCTTCTATACTGATTTTGAAAAGAATGTCTTGCCAATCAAATCAGTGATTGTTTGAAGTATGACGTCTGAGTCCTCCAATCAAATTAGTTAGGATGATTAGAATGCAAGTCGAGATGAAAATAAATATTAGTATAATTACATAACTAAACTACTTATTTTTTAATTATTAACCTTTAAAAGTTCTTGAACCAATTCGGCAGCTGGAGTCTTAAAAATCTTTTCGGCGATACTATTATAAAAGCAAGAATTTAGAGCCATTCTTATCTTTGACATCCAAAATCAGCAATGTACCTTAGTCAAGTAAAATTTAAGAACTTTTTTTTATGGAAAATCACAAAAGAGGACATATTATAATCTGAATATAACTTTTAGGGTGTCACCTTGGCACAAGGTACTCAACAACTCCGCATTGTGAACAGGTTTCTTTCCAACATCATTAGAATCGGATAAGGAATCACTTTTTTGTTGCATTTGCAAATCAGGTAATACCATTGCTTGGCTCTGCAATTGATATTAGTTTTGCACTTGTAACACAAACACCAACCCGTAAAAGAAAATTTATAACAGATAAATAATACATATACCAATTAGTAGAGGATTTAGGTAATGGCTAGCTTATCAGAAATTGTTGCACGAGTGTATTTGTTTTCTAGAAACACTTCTTAAGAGATGCTTGGATCAAAGACACGACATTTGATGCTAGAGAGATCCTGAATGTTTTTCTCATGACTTTCTGATGCCGTTTCTGAGATTGTAGGAGCTTTCCGAAGAGTTTGGTATAGTGAGTTTGCGATACGGGTATGTCTATTTATATTTAGGTAGAGCAATGCAGTAGGAAAGTCATGCATAAGTACGGTATGTTGGTATATTGTTATTATCATATTTTGGCAATACGGGACAATGTTATAATAAAGAGATTTAGTAAGGTGATGAATGGTTCACCCGCTAGCACCCGCAAACGCAATATTTGCGGGTGCTAGCGGTTATTAGCGTTTGATAACAATTATATACAACGCTTTCTACCGTTTTTAACTGCTCAAAATCCTTCAAAATTAAAATCTTCTTCCCTCGAGCGTTTGCGGCTGCGGGTAGCTAATATATTTCCTTTTCTAATTTTTTAATTTAACTTTCAGCATTGTACAATAAGTTCAAAGAGAATTATAATTATCTTGTATTAAATAATCATATGCTTATATATTTAGTATATAATTTTACTTCAAAAATGTATTTATAGTTATAATTTATATATACATAAATTATTTATGAATAAATAAATTTTCAAAACTGGTTTGAAGTATTTATCTAGTGTATTTTATGGTTTTATAATATATAAAATATTTTTTGTAAAACATAATTTTAAATAAACATAACATATATGTATCTCATTTTTTAGCAATTAGAAATTGTATTTAATATATCATATTTATACTTATACCATAAATCATATTATTGTTAAAAAAAATACTGGTATCCATCATAAGAATAATATGATATATATATATATATATATATATATATATATATTTTTTAAGAGATACTTTTTATTCATCTTATATGTTTTTCCCAAAAGACTATATTTTGCCGGTTGTTGTCAAAATAATATGATATACTTGTTTTATTATTTTATATTATAAATATGTATATCGATACATTTATGTCAAACCACGATCATATGCCTTTGACTATTTTTTTGGCAATTTGTCATACTATTTTAAATAGTCTTTGATGATGCGCCAAACATAAAGTGATCAACAACAAATTTAATGATATTAAATTAGAGATTTAGTTTATTATCATAAAATATGTATTAATTAAAATGATTTGTAAATAAAAATTTGACAAGTAAATGTTTTTTATATTGTTAATATATACTCAACCGCTATTACAACCGCTAGTAACCAGTCAAAACTACCCCGCAAATTTACCATTTTTTAATCGTTACACCAGTCATATAAATTACTTGATAATGCTCGAAACCGCAACCGTCCACTTCCGCAAACTCCCGCAACAGTAACTACACTCGCAACGATTAAACTAGTCAGGCTCTAAATCTTGGTTTACTTGATACCGGTTTTCATAATGATAGTTGTTATTACAATAAGATTTTGGTACTTACCAGCAACAATTATGAATTAGGAAACTAGTTATGTATTATAATTTCCAAAGTATAGGAAATTTATTATTATTAGTATATAGGTTACTTGAACACCGAGTTACGGATATTGATACAAAATATTAGTATAATTAGAGTACTAAGATGTCATTATCAAAATATTTTCACTATCTCATGTATTTATGGCAATTTCCAAAAACGGTAACATGTCGCGCATTTTAGGAATTATAGAACCGTACCATGTCCCTAATCTTTCGAACCATAGAATTTATTATTTCCTAAACGTACCATACCCCTAATCTCATAATCAGTATCATGTCCCTAATCTTAGGAATGATATAATTTATTATCATTTAGACGTACCATGCAAAAAATTTTAGGAATCCTAAATTTTACACTTCGAAAAGAGATATCCACTAACATGTTTAATGGGTGCTTTGCATGTCCAATGTTTTGTGGCATGACTCTATCAACAGAAATCTATTACCATGGAGCATATTATTTCTTCTTTCGGGTTGAATACGAACATATATTATTTTCTTCTCGATTTAGCATAATTGAGTTTTTTGTAATGGGCTTTATCAACGTCTATTAACTATTAAGTGTTAGAAACATGTGAACGTTTTAATAAAGCTGATATATTTATTTATAGTAATATGTTTTAACATAGATTTGCATAATGCCAAACAATCAACCGTCTAAATGTTTTTTTTTGTTAAAAAATACAAATTAAATTAGACAATGATTTATTAAATAACAAAAAAGGTTATGTAGGATTTAAATTTTCTGATTTTAGAACGAATATAAACCAACAAATGAAGAGAGTAAAACTAATGGTCTAACCAACATTAAAAAATAATCCTTGTACACAACATTTGTAGTTATCTTTGTCTGTAATTAAATATTACAAGTGGGTTGCCTTCACTCAGCGCTTCTATTTAAAGTTGTTTAACTCGACTTCTTGGCACGATGTTAATCACATGTATCAAAAGGTTGAACCAAGGCACCTTTTGTCCTTCTCCTATTGTTGCAAAAAGTAAAATATGCAAAGAAATACACAATTGCCCGTATGAATTGCCCGTATGAAGGGAACAAAATTTTCTGAAAAGAAGGTTAGAGAAAACATAGCATATATCTTGGAATGCTCCTCGCAAATTAGATTTTCATTAGATTCAAAAGCATTCGATGTAAAGAGAAAGTCAATATCATGTTTAAATGAATTTTTAGGGGAGGAAACAACTTCATAACCTTTAAGATGAGAATTTCCGCCAAGAATTTTGATGCGTTCACTTTCATCATGTAGGACATGTTGTTTAAACTCAAGTTCCATCTCTGATTCTTTATGTCTTGCTTTGTGAAACACCTTAGGGCTTTCGGCTTCAGACTCACATGGCTCGAAATCAGTTTCAATACCTATGCCAAAACAACTGGAAGAGGATTCTTTGTTAGAATAAAAACTAGTCGTTTCGTAAGAGAAAACATGTTTTTCGTTGATTCTTTCTAAAGAATCTTCATTTTCATTGAGAATGTCATGAAACTCTTTCTTAGGCTTAGATTTCGATTCTTTTATTTCAACATCGTTGTTGTCCTTACTACAAGAGAAACTCAAAATATTAGGTTCAATATCACAATTGGAAGGAGGATACCTCTCATTTGTGAGTTCCAGATTAGAAGAAAATTGAATTTTTTCAAATGATTCTTCGTTGTTGTTCATTCGATCGATTGACATCTCGGATCGATCGAATGAGACATTTTCTTGATTTGTTTGAGTTTATGTTGTGTTGTAGCCGAAAGCAAAGCAATCTTCTAAGCATGTATCATATAAATCATAAGATAAATCTTCGTTAGTAGATGATTCTAAATTTAGCTTATCTTAGATTTGTTCTTCCGCTATGTTATCATGAGCAATCTTCTGGATGTCCTCTACAACTCCTTCAAGGTCCAATCATTTCCCTTTTTGTTTTTCTTCAAGGCTGGAATCAGAACGATGTACCTTCTTGAATTGAACATCGAAGATGCTCCTAAATTCAAGGGCAGCTCTTCAAGTGTAGATGACTTTTCTCCGGATTTTTCAAAGACCTCCACCTCTTGATTCCATAGATACATAATCAAATCTCGAAGGGTTGGTGAAGACTCATCTTTGTAGAGGTTTTGAAGATCAGAAAAGGAAACAAATTCATCCACCACTTTTTTCTTTTTTCTTTTTCATTCGAATTAACTGAAATAAAAGAAAGGAAAAAATCCCTAAATTCCGAGCAAAAAAAAAAAAAAAAAATCCATAAATAAAAAAAAAGAAAAATTAAATTTAGTCTGGAGTTTGCTCGTTCTGCTAGTTATACNAGAAGAAAGAAAAATTAAATTTAGTCTGGAGTTTGCTCGTTCTGCTAGTTATACAGCTTTTGCTCTCCAGTAACGGCGCCAGAAAACTTGATGGAGATTATGTTTTCACCCAAAATAATTCATGCAAGCGCACATGATTCACAATAATACTTAGGGATCGTATCCACACAGAGCAAAGTGAACGCCTAGACACCTCCGAGTTTACTCTAGCTAAGCAACAAATTTGGTTTGAAAGTAATAGATGAAGGAAAGTTGTCCTGAAATCACACTGTATGATTCAAACATGGTT
>OVAP01001464.1:0-23857 GCA_900406295.1 Aurinia saxatilis | reverse complement strand
CCTGTGCACTTGCAGTTAGAAATACATAGGGTAAAACTTTGTGTATCATACTCTAACTAAACCGCCTTTGGGCCCAAGCTCTTTTGTGGGTCACCTTCCATTTCCTAAAGATATGCTTCCATTCCTCCAACACTCTTCTGGATAGTTTCNCCAAGCTCTTTTGTGGGTCACCTTCCATTTCCTAAAGATATGCTTCCATTCCTCCAACACTCTTCTGGATAGTTTCCCTTCTCCTTAGATACTCCGATGATTCTATTCTCGAACCTTCTTGCTTGACGGCGCTCGGAACAGACTCTATGGCTTTGTCTTTATGGAAGATGGAAATGGGCCCACGGAACTAAGCTGGGCTATTTGGCTAGTTATAAGTGTTTCTGAGCCCACGAGTTTGTTGAGATAATCTCGTGAGTCGCATGTGTTTTGATGATCACCTCGTTAAAAACTTTGGCAAAGAAAACCACATGGGAAAAACCTTAACAAAGGGAAAAAGAGTGTGATCACGATGATCATTTGATAAAATGTTCATCGTGGGTCCTTAGTTCGCGAGNAGACTCTATGGCTTTGTCTTTATGGAAGATGGAAATGGGCCCACGGAACTAAGCTGGGCTATTTGGCTAGTTATAAGTGTTTCTGAGCCCACGAGTTTGTTGAGATAATCTCGTGAGTCGCATGTGTTTTGATGATCACCTCGTTAAAAACTTTGGCAAAGAAAACCACATGGGAAAAACCTTAACAAAGGGAAAAAGAGTGTGATCACGATGATCATTTGATAAAATGTTCATCGTGGGTCCTTAGTTCGCGAGGGAACTAAGCCATGTGCACGGACCCACGGGACGCGATGTTGCTAGGCGAGCTAAGTTGGCCCGCAGACTGTGATGTGAACAATCTTGCGGGCCATACTTGATACTTAGCTCGCAGATTGAAATATGAGAAATGTCGCGGGCCATGTCTGAGACTTAGCTAGCACATTGCTTGGTAAGATTTTGACCGGGACCCACCAACCAAATGTCCATAGAGTAAGCTTGATAGCTCGTCATGAGAGGTTATAGAAGGTCTGGCCCACGGAACAAGCCAAGGGACTTGTCCCGTGAGCTAAATGCCATGCATGGCCCGCGGGGTAGTCCATAACCGTGGTCCATGGGCCATGTCGATCGTGTAGCCCGCGGGACGTTTGTGTGAGCTTGTCTGAGGGCCACGTTCGTTACTTGGCTCGCGGGACAAGCCTAAGAGCTTTCTCCGCGGGCCAAGCTCGATTCGTATCTTGTCATATGCATTGTCAGTCGTGGGACCCTCGGTGATCCGTGCTTGACCGTGTCATTACCAATCGATAGTCCATGACTGTAATGCTCGATGGTGTGGATATATGACCAACTCGTGGGCCCTAGTAGTGTTTTGTGGCAAACACTTAGCCGTTTTTTGCTATCAATCTTCGGGGGTGGAATCCGACCCCCACAGTTAGCCCCCCAACTCTCTATTGCTTTGTTAGCCATGAAGAGTTAGAGTATAGCCTAAAGATTGAAGATTGATGCATGGTTGTTGATCATATACCGTTAAGATGGCATGGTTACTGATTCATTGTCTTTCGACGGGTTGTTATCCCTGATGTGGGCCATGCTGGCTGTGGTATATGAAAACTGAATGTTGCCCTAGCACCCAGACCGAGATGAATGTTAAGGATTTCCCTCCAAAAGCTTCTATTTAAGAGAAGCCTCCCCATCATTCTTCTCCAAGGCAAGCATTCCTGAAGTTCAAAAGTTTTACAGAGATTTCTAGGTAACTCTTTGTTCTCTCTCTTGTTCTTCGTCTTCTTCGTGATGTGATATGATAGATTTTAGGATTTTAACCTTGGTAGAAACTTGTAGAAGATGTCTTGTTTGGATGAATCGTTGAAACTTCAGGCGTTTGTAGCGTTGAATCTTCCTGAGCTTAGAATCTTTGTAATGAATTGTTATAATAGTATTATAACATGAAAACACTATTCACCAATCCTATCCTCTTCCCCCATGTTTCTCCACTATCTTCTTTCCTCACTATCCACTCATTCACTCTACATTCTTCCTTCTTTCCATCCTTAGATAAAATTAGGAATTGAGATATGAGTGAAGTAGAAGATGGAAGGTACCTTAGTGAATGGTTGAAGAAGAAGAAGCGGGCCATATCCGAAGAGAAGAGACGCAAGAGATTCCTCGCGGAAGAGTTGGCTCATGCGGGCCATGACTCGCGTCGCGGAAGAGAAGAGGATGGATGTATGGGCCCCGGCGAGAACTTGGGTTCCTTGGACCCCCTAGCTGTTCGGTCCACGGACTTTATCCCGTGAGCAGGGTCCCACGAGGAGGCGAGCTTTAACGAAGCTCGCGGTCTTCACAGTGATGCGAGGGAGGAGAGCTTCGATCCATGCGGGTCCCGTGATAAAGATTTGGCATGCGCTGCTTGCGTGTGGAGACACGGATCGAGCTTCAAGGTTGCGGGCTCCAGCAAACATTCATCCGCGGGCCACGACGAATCTCGCTCGTGTGAGCCTTCCTCCTCCCGAGCGGGCTTCGCTTCTTGTGGGTCCCAGCTCTATCTAGCTCTCGGGGCAAGAAACTCAACATTGCGTGCGGGCCAAGCTGCACACGGAGAGAGATGTGCGGGTCCCAATCGAGACTTAGGTCGTGCGATGTACTCGGCGGATCGTCCCGCGGGCCGAGCCACGGGAGGTTGGTCCCATACGGGCTATGACGGTCACGGAGAATACTTGCCCAGCTCTTGCGCAGGCTACGGCTTAGTGGATGGGACCCCCGCGGGCTACGAAGTTCATGGGGAAAGCTTGCTTGATTCTCGCGCAGGCTTTGTTTTGGTGGACGGGACCTACGCGGGCTACGGTGCTTGTGAGGGAAACGTGGTTCATAACACGCTCGGTGGTGTCCCCGCTGTCCAGGATCGTTTTGTAGGTGATCACTTCGACGATCAAGGTGAGTCTTCCCGATGGAACCATGCCTTAGGAAATTGTATGCTCAAGAAATGTTCCATGGGTAGTGGTGGTTCCAAGCCTAGGAGACTCTTTCTTAGCGAAATGTCGGACGACGAAACATCGAGTTCTTCTAGTGATAGTAGTAGCGGTGATAGTAAGGTTGAGGAGGCTCCTGATGACTACGGGACCCGTGAGGTTTTGTTGCCATCGTTTGGTGATGATGAGGAACCACATATTAATATCAAGATGGAAATGGAAGCCTATGATGATTTCTCCATCAAGTATGATGTGGTGAAGGTTATGATTAAGGCCGAGAGGGCCATCCTGAACAATCAAGCTAAACGATCGGATGTGGGGAGGCTTGCACCGGACCCGCCTGGATCCACATTATCTGATAAGTTTTCAATAGACAAACTGCGGAAGGTGTTTCTTATCCCCCATGATGGGGGATCATCATCCCATCACCTTCCGATCGCATTGAGAGTGCTCCTCCAGGATACTTTTGTCTGTTGAAGAGTTACTTTTACGAGACTCTGTTATGATTGCCTCTTCCGGATCCCTTTGTCGACTACTTAGCCAAATACAAGCTATGCATATCTCAGCTTCCTCCCAATGGACTCCGACATCTGGTGGGGACCATGGTTCGTTGTATCAAATGTGGAGTTACGGTGAAGACCGATTTTCTATCTCATGCATTGTCGATCCGTCCCACCAGCAAGGTTCGGCTTACGTACGCCATTTTGGGGAAGCGGGGCCAAGGTATTGTCAGAGGTCTCCCAGGGAAGGTGCACCATTGGGATGAACATTTCTTCTATTTTAAGATTGATCATCACTCCATTGAGGGTGGTGGCTTTCATCGAGTTAGATCTCAATAGGGCCCTAAAGGTTTGGCCCACTCGTGTTGCTCCTTTAGAATACATGCATTGTTCCTGAAATTGTTGAATGTTTATCTAACCCTTTATTGTTTGTGTTTGTGCAGAGCGCCATATCTCATTCAGGGAAGTAGAAGGTTGGAGGTCGTTGCTTCAGACCCTACGAGCGAATTCCACTCACTGGAAGAAGACTTTCTCTGTGGATAGAGTAGAGCGTGTCCACTTTCGTAGGACCGTCTTCGAATCTGCTATCCGTTCAGATAATACGTTTGAAATTGTGAAGGCAAGGATGACTCTCATGGACATAATCCTCCAAAGGAAAACTGCTGGCGAGACTGAGGCACAGTCCGGAGTATCGCAGGCTGGTCGTGCTGGACCTGCAGCATGTTCTGGTAGCTCGTCGCGAGGACCGGCCAGTGAGGCTCTGAGAGTTGACAAAGGCAAGGGCGTTGCCGTGGATGGCCCACGTAAGAGGACAAGGAAAGCTAAAAAGACTCCACCACCGGTAGTTGAGGAGGAGGTCCCACCCCCGGATGTTGTTCCTCTGGAGTTTGACAGGCGTGATGTCGACTCGGTTTACCTCGCTCACGTTGTTCAGTTTGGGGAGTCATTCGTTCCGGTGGAGTCCCTTGAGCATCAAGACTTGTACATGGATGCATCCACCGCTGGCATGGATGTGAGTGATCTCTTGATTCCATGGACTTTTTTTTTTTCTTAAAACTAACTTGTTATTGTTTTTTTTTAGTTCATTGCCTATCAGGATGCACTAGTGAATTCCTACCAGGCTGATTCCATGGGGCCCGTGCGGAGTCTGATGAGCTTAGGAGGATCCAGAAGTCCCACGAAGACCAGCTGACCGACCTAAAGGGGAAGTCTGCTAGCCATGATGAGGAGGTCGTGCGTCTGGACGAAAAGGCGGAGAAAGAGGCGAAGTGGGCCCTCCGGCATAAGAAGAAAGCGACGAAGGAAGCAGCCAAAGCTATGGCGCTCAAGGTTCAGGTGAAAGGGATCAATGAGAAGTTCCTTCACCATGTTGAGAGCACCCGCGCCAAGGTTATTAGGCTTAAGGAGGTGTTCAGTAGTCCGATGTGTCTTCACCATCAGGTTAGTTGTCTATGTGTATTTGCTATAATGTGTGTGACTTGTTCTAACTTATTTCTTGATTCCTATGATAGGCTGAGAACTCCTATCAGATGATCAAAACGCTGAGAGGCGCGGCCCCATCTGTGTTTGAAGAGGTTGAGGCCAGCGTGGTAGCGACTCCGATGAAGTACAAGGATTCTAATGCTGAGTACAATGCCTTTGTGGGTGATCACTGAGGATCTATCCAGGCTGTGCTCGTTGGATGCGAGTGTGTTTGTTGAGGAGCCATGCTTGGTTGATGTCCCGGTCCTTGTTCGGGATCCAATGGAGGAGGACGAGTAGGTCGATGGGGACCGCTTTTGTCTAGTTGTTTTTCTGTTTTAAGACTTGACATCTGTTTGCCCTTTTTAACCTTGTGTCGGTTGAGTGTGAGAACTCGCTTTGTAATGCCTAGATGGTTTTATCCAATGTTTGGAACTTGACTCGTAACGGGGCTCGTAGGCCATTGAATGCTTTGAACTTGGTAGTTAGTTTCATGCATGATGTTTTATTGTGACTTGTAGCATTCGTCTGCTGTCTTCGAGTAGTGATATGTTTTGATGAGTGGGCCCATCGATAGTAGGATGGATGGCCCAGCAAAATGTTTGTTTAAGGGTCAAGTTTATCAATCTCATCTCCGAGCTTGCATTGTCATGCTTGCTCTCAATGTGGTGGAGATTTTGCCCATGAGATGTATATGACCAGCCTGATAGCTGGGTTTTGATGGGTCACTTAGGTGATCATAGCTGTGGGGGTCAAATATCCCCCACCCTATTTTGCATGGACGAAATGAGCAAGTGTGAATACAGTGAGCCGAGCATGCCTTGAGGGAGTAAATCCCAGCTTAGTAAGTCTCTTACCAAGTGTCGAGGGAGTTTACTTGAACCACACCCTCGGCGTAAAATAGAGACTCCTAATAACGCTCGGCGTGCATCCTCATTCTCGAATGAGCCGAGGTCTTTTGGCCAGAGAGTCCTCGGCGACATTTATCACATGGTCTTATCCAGAACGCCGAGCTCTTCCACATAAGACAAGAGCTCGACATAAGGGACAAAGTCTTGGTCATAAGGCCGAGGAGTTTACCTTAATCAACCCCTCGTCCAACCTTTGTCATTCTCGAAAGGCTGAGCTCGTCGTCACCTGATGGGCCGAGCGATTAGCAGGAAGGCCCATATCTTGTTAAGGGAAGCCGAGGACATCCAGGCCCAGAACTAGGCGAGCCGACCTAAAGATAAAAGGAAAGGTGAATCAGAAGGATACGAGAAGATCTAGGAGTTTAACATATCCCTAAGTCGGCATACTTCTGTATATATACTTCCTTGGGTTAAACATGTAGATCATCTCTTTCTGGCTTAAGAACCCTAAAAGCTTAAACTACGAAAGACTATCTTTTACATATCAATAAAGCAATTCTTTGCTAGATACTTCGTGTTTGTGACGAGCTCTTTGATTCAAGTTTTCCCAAAGACTTCTCGAATAAATAGTTATTGTGTGATTTTACCCACACAATTGGCGCCGACTATGGGGAACCGAATAAACTTTCTCACAAGCCGAAACCCTAGCAAGCATCATGTCCGACAAACAGTAAACTCCTCCAGCTGGACGACAACCAGGATCGGCCGAGCATCTTGCCGTCATACGCACTGTACGAGACGAACAAGGCATGGAACATCTCGAGGTGAATCCCGAGGGGGTTGCGACCACTCTGGCCGACCTCATCTGAAAGACTGCCGAGCAGGAGACTACAAACCTTGGAATCCTCAGCCAGTTGAGCACGATTTCTACTCAGCTAGCCGAGACTCGGACGCTCCCGAGGAGTTGCAACCCAAGCTCAAAGTTCCCTCAACTTCAATGATGGATTCCAAACACCCACCAATACCTTCAAGATAATGGATCCCACTCGTTTTCCTCCCCCTCCTCCACGGAAAAGAGACCCAGCTCCTAACAGATTGGTTGTCAATCAGAATGATCACAACAGGAGAGATTCAGAAACCGAGCAGGCCGAGGAAAACGAGGGACGAGGCAAGTGCCCGGAGGCCGGATTAGAAACTGTCGAAGTGTCCGACGATGAGCTCAATCAGTAAGAGCAAGACGAGCGACGCGATCTTCGCACTGAACTGGAAGAGATGAGAGCAATGATCGCTCGAACTAACGACAGATTTAAGGCCGTGCAAAACCAAGTACACCGAGCAACCTCATCAGCCCCGGCAATCGACCGTATGCTGGAAGAAGCGAAACGAACTCCGTTCATCCCGGAAATCACAGCTGTCAACATTCCAGATCCCGGAAAGATGAAAATCCCCGTCTTCAAGGGTTTAACCGACCCAAAGGCGCACTTAGCCGCCTTCCACGTTGCTATGAACAAAGCACGGTTCTCACCGGGACAAACGGACGATGGGCTCTGCCTCCTCTTCGCCGAGCACTTAGATGGGGCAGCCCTTTGTTGGTTTATAAAGCTCGAGCCATACTCGGTTGACAACTTCAACATACTCCAGAGTAAATTCCTAGCCAGTATGTTATTATGGCCGGAACCGAGCCGACGGACAAGGATCTGTGGAACTCAGATAAGGACAGAACGAGTCGCTCCGCGATTTTATCGTAAGGTTCAAGTCCACCCTGACACAGATCGATGGGATGGGGACAAAGCGGCCCTCGAAGCCTTGAAGCAAGCATTGCTATTTACCGGGAAGTTTCGACGATCTCTTGTGAAACGTCATGTGGTACGATCCAAGAAGCCCTTCAACGAGCAGTCGGATACATAGCAGACGAGGAGAAAATGCTATCACTCCAAGCAAAACAAGGTCGCTCGACGAGCCGACCAGTTCCCTCAGCTATACAGCAGCCGGCAAAACCAAAACAGCTACCAGCCGCTACGTGGACCACGAGGGGCCATCACAAGGAGGATCCCATAACTACCTCGTGGACTACGACGAGGTAGATGAATGCTACTACACAGAGGAGAACCCCGATAAAGGACGAGATGGGGGTCGATACGGAGGACGAGGTGGTGGCCGATCTGGAGGACGAGGAAGGGGACGCTCAAACCAATGGCTCCTTCAGAATTCGTAAGATGAGAATGCCTACTGCGAACACCACCGGAACAAGGGGCACAACACCGCGAACTGTAAAGTCCTTGGTGGCCTCCTTGCCAAATGGATGGCCGAAGGAAAACTAGGTGCCTTTACCGTAAAGGAGTTTCTCNTTACCGTAAAAGATTTTCCCGGGCCAAAGAAGGGGGACCCCCCCCCCAGCAGAACGACGCGGGCAAGCGAGATAGAGGAGACAAGGACGATCACCAGCAAGGTCCTAGACCTCGTATTAACATGATCATGGGCGGTTCACAGTACTGTTTTGATTCTGTGTCATAAATCAAGGCCTTCCAACGACATGCCGACTCTGTCTCCCGGATAACGTCTGACCAGGATATTCTTGACCACAACCTCTCCTTCGAGAACGAAGACGTTAAGGGAATCGTTCATCCTCATAACGACCCCCTAGTAATAGAACTCGTGGTCAACGACTTCGAGGTTTCTAGGATCCTTATCGACACCAGAAGCACCGTAGAAGTCATCTTTCGCGAGACACTCCGCCGGATGAACATCCCTCTCACCGAGGTGATTTCCTCTCCTAAGCCATTAACCGGGTTTTCAGGGGAAACAACAATGACTCTGGGCACGATCCGACTGCCCGTCCAGGCCCAGGGCATCACTAAATTTGTGGACTTCTCCGTCGCAGAACACTCAGCAATCTATAACATTATACTCGGGACATCGTGGCTTAATGCGATGAAGGCAGTTCCATCTCCCTACCATCTGTGCTTAAAATTCCCGACACCTCAAGGAGTCGGAATAATCCGTGGTAGCTAGCAAGAGTCGTGAATATGTCTCTTGGTCGAGCATAAACTCCGGTCCCCGTCACCGATCGAAACCCGACCGGTTCAGCTAAGAAGAGCCGTGCCGACCATGATGACGAGAAACAACTGTCCATCGCTTTATAGAAATTACAGATTTTGGAGTCACCGGACCGACCCACGAACGGCGATTCCGTCATCTCAGTGCCAATCGACGCAAAGCATCCCGAGCGATGTGTGGAAATCGGCTCCCATCTTCAGGATCCCTTGCGCTCAGACATCATCAGACTACTCGAGTAGAATGCGAGCATGTTTGAATGGGGGGGCAAGGATATGCCACGAGCTGAACGTCGACCCGTCATTCAAACAAGTGAAACAGAAAAGGCGCAAGCTCGGCGACAAACGAGCCGCCGAAGTTAACGCCGAGGTAGATCGATTACTCAAAGTAGGTTTCATAATGGAATCGAAGTATCCCGATTGGATCGCTAATCCAGTGGTCGTGAAAAAGAAAAACGCAAAATGGCGCATCTGCGTGGATTTCACGGACTTGAACAAAGCGTGTCCAAAAGATAGTTTCCCACTCCCTCATATCGATCGCTTAGTGGAGGATACCACTGGAAACGAGCTTCTGAGTTTCATGGATGCTTTCTCGGGGTATAACCAAATCTTTATGCACCCCGACGATCGCGGAAAAACAACGTTTATCACGGATCGTGGAACCTACTGTTACAAGGTAATGCCATTCATGCTGAAGAATGTCGGCGCTACCTACCAACGCCTAGTCAACAGAATGTTCTCAGAACAGCTAGGCAGAACAATGGAAGTCTACATAGACGATATGCTAGTCAAGTATTTAGTCACCGACGATCATGTACGCCACTTGGAGGAGTGTTTTAAGAAACTAAACGAATACAACATGAAGCTCAACTCGACCAAGTGTCGGTTCGGCGTTGAATTGGGTGAATTCCTCGGCTACCTTGTGACTAAACGCGGAATCGAAGCTAATCCCAAACAGATCGCAACTATTGAATCCATGAAATCCCTGAGGAAGGCAAAACACATCCAGCGCCTCACAGGAAGAGTAGCAGCTCTAAAACGCTTCATCTCTCGCTCGATAAATAAGTGTCTAGCTTTCTATAAAACTCTTCGTGACACTAAGAAAATCATCTGGACTGACCAGTGCGAGGTTGCTTTTCAGCAGCTGAAGCAATACTTGAAGACTCCGCCAATCCTCTCCAAGCCAGTCCACGGAGAGCCACTGTTCTTGTACATCGCAGTATCGCCATCGGCAGTAAGCAGCATTCTGATCAGAGAAGAGGGTAGCACACAACAAGCAGTTTCCTATATTAGTCAGTTGCTGACGGGTGCCCAGACCCGCTACCCGTTGATGGAAAAATTGGCATTAGCGGTCGTGGTGTCAGCTCGGAAGTTACGTCCGTACTTCCAATCTCATACGATCGTCGTCCTTACCACCTACCCCCTGCGGGCCATCCTTCATAGTCCTAGTCAGTCAGGACGCCTGGCTAAATGGGCCATTGAGCTCAGCATATACGACATCGAGTATCGACCACATACCGCAGCTAAAGCACATGTCCTCGCAGACTTCGTTCTGTCTGATTTCGCCGAAGAGGTTGACGAATGAACCCCTAGATCCCAATGTCAACCTGCCGACGGATGCAGACTCGATAGACTCGGTAGTCCCGCGATCTAAATGTCTTGCATGGCCCGCGGGGTAGTCCATGACCGTGGTCTGTGGGCCATGTCGATCGTGTAGCCCGCGGAACGTTCGTGTGAGCTTGTCCGCTGACCACGTTCATTACTTGGCTCGCGGGACAAGCCTAAGAGCTTTCTCCGCGGACCAAGTTCGATCCATGTCTTGTTATATGCATTGTCAGTAGTGGGACCCTCGGTGATCCGTGCTTGACTGTGTCGTTACCAATCGATAGTCCATGACTGTAATGCTCGATGGTAGTGTTTTATGGCAAACACTTAGCCGCTTTATGCTATCAATCTTCGGGGGTGGAATCCGACCCCCACACACCCGAGTGGGAACGAGACACTGATGAAAGAAAAGAAATGATAGAGAAGGAGATTTTAATGATCTTATAATTGATGAATGGAATGATTTATGTATATATCTTTACAATGAACGATTCGTTTATATAGAAGTAAAAAGGGGGAAGTTAATGTCTCTAACATAATGACAGTGGTTTTTACATAAATGAAATTATAAACGTAAGGGAACTCATGGACCGTATTCTTCTCCAATCTGGGTTTGACTCCGTCTCGAATGAACTCAAGAACAAATTCAAAGAAATTTTGGTCGTCGGTTAGAATGGTTTGTGAATTGCAAACCGCTAAAACTGCGGTTTCATTGATGTTAGTTTGAATGCTACCATTTATGACTTTCACAACAGAAACAATTTTTCTACAAAATAGGAAATTATATATTTTAATCATAAATAAAATCGTATTCATTTAAAGGGAATCCACACAAAAACGTAGCTAAAATGTAACCTCTTGTGACCAAATTATTATGAATGAATATCTAGCCATTTCTTTTACTATTGTGCAAATATTTTAGTGGGCAGTTTTTTTAACAATACAATGATATCAATTGTCGAGAAGCAATAGAAGCTTAGGTTAAAACTAGGGAATTGGCCGAAATACATGTTCATTTTGGTCATTATTTCTCATTTTCTTTCTATTTTTCAAAACGTTAATTTAGAGTTGGTTACAAGAGGAACTAATATGATGGCATGGGATATAACTAAAGGAGATTGATACTTTCATTCCTACACTGTTCTAGGAATATCGCTTTGATTACAAAATGGCATTATAAAAGATGAGCTCGTACTATTTAGATATCCTTAGTATTAGAATTGTGATACTAGTTTTTCGTGTTGTTGCTTCGTAGTGACTTTTTTTTGTGTTACATGAATACTGTTTTAAACAATTAAATAATATATTTCTTTTCTATCATAATAAATTCATATATGTAATTGTGAGGATGGAAATGGCCGTGCCCATGAGATAAAGATGAATCAAAATATGGGACCGGAAATAAAGTCTAAGAGGATACGAATGATGAGGGAGAGCTTATCAAGGGCGATCATGTTGAAGAGCAATTTTTTGAACAAATCAGTCCATCAATCCTGTTTTGGTTATTCAAACCGGTGCATAGTTTATCGTGTATTTTGTTTGTGTTCTAGAAAGTTTAATCAAGACATGATCCATCTAATTAACATGAAGAAAATAGTTGAATATGTATGAGAATGTAAATAGATTTATGTGGAAGCGTTAAACCGAACACATACCTTTGCCCGGTTTGGTGATGAATGTACACGAATTTCGCAAAATTTGTATTTTCAAATTTGGACATACCAAACATATTTTACGGGCAAAACAAAATATGTATTTTCAACAAACTAAAAATTGACACATGTCATCTACTGTTCATCTTTTTCCCAACACATTATTTTACACAGTTTTCGCTGAAACTTGCGACCCCAATATCTCTCTAGATACCGACTCAAATAATGTGTGTTATATATCAATAGAAATACAATTTTAGCATCTACGCATAGACAACAAAATTGTGTAATTCCGATAATCCAATAGAGAGATACAAGCGAAACAAAAATTCTAGTTTACGTACAATTTATCTAAATTCGTACAATATGTTTTGGTTCTTACCGTGATATTTTCCAAATACAATAAAGCCTACAAGAAGAACAATTATGCAAAGCTTCGATTCATTTATTCAAGGATTCACGAATCTACCATTTTCAATCAATCTAAGCATTAACTGATTTACGCAATTCATCATGAATGAGTGTTCCTAACACAAAGATCTTTTCTTTCATGATTACTAAGAACATAAACGTGCGAGAACCGAATCCTAATGCTCTGATACCAATGTAAACAGATTTATGCGGAAGCGTTAAACCAAACACATACATTTGCTCGGTTTGGTGATGAATATGGCTTGTACACAATCGACACAAGAATCAGGGATGAGATCATGAACGAAAATCAACAACTAGCCACCATTCAAGTGTCCTTCCGGTTGATTCCTTGAAGCTTTCTCTCTCTACAACATTTTCTCTCTCTAGATTTCTCGTGTATGTTCACTATTGAACAACCACTATTTCTTGTTTGTATCTCTCTGCCATTGTCCCTTTATATAGATAAATACAAGGATCGGGGAGAGATCACGAACGGAAATCAACCACTAGCGACAGTTCAAGTGCCCTTCCGGTTGTTTCCTCGAAGCTTTTTCTCTCTAGAATGTTTTCTCTCTCTAGATTTCTCGTGTATATATGTTCACTAGTGAACAGCCACTATTTTCTTGTTTGTATCTCTCTGCCATTGCCCCTTTATATAGACAAATACAAGAGAGAACACCAAAGGACACAACTGGTATTTTTGGAGTTATGAAGATTAACTTCTCATAGTTACTAGTTAACTAAACCGGTTCGGTATGCAGCCAAATCATGGGTGCAAACCGACTGATGGGGATTAGGTTTCGCCCAAAATAGTTCCTACAAGCGCACAGGTCTCGCAGTAGTACTTAGGGATCGTATCCACAGAGAGCAGAGTGTACACAGTAGCACGTCCAACTTCACTCGAGCTAAACAGCAAAATGAGATGGTTTTGGTTACGATCGGTCGGTCGTGTGAACTGATCGATCGTTTGAAACACCTTTTGGTCGATGGCAGATTATGCGGTCGATCGATCAATACCTAAAAATGCTAAAACAAAATAAAACGTGAGAGAGTTCAATAATAAAAATCGTTAAGAAGTCAGGTAATGTATCAGAGGATCACTGTTTGGATTATTCAAGGTAATAACTACGCAAATCCTAGTTTAAGCTATATAGTTGAAATCACTAATAACTAACTATCCTTATGGTCAGGCTTAGCTAGTCTAGTTCAATTGGTATCCGAGTTAACTCTAACATATATCCTTTCAGAAAGAGAACCTATGGGCTGATAAACCAATTAATCTAGGCATTAAGTTCAAGAAATCAAATCCTACTAAACTATAAATAGTAAAGCTTTCACTATCAGGTTTTGGATCTCTTACCCTACGTGGTGTATTAGTAGCAGATTTATCCTATCATTTGTATTAAGTCCTGATATGAAAGTAAGCCTATAAACTACTCATTACATAATCATATTTCCTATCTACCAAACCATGATTCCCCCTAGCACAACCTTATTCCTAACTAAAAGACTACTCAAACATGGTAAAAATAGACATAAACATAATGAAAATTGCTTGTATTAAAAAGGGTTCAGAATAGCTTCTTTGGAAATACAGATATTACAAACTTCTTTCTTGAAGCAATGATCAAAGCAAATGAAACAAATAAACTGATAAAATTTTAGCATGGACGCCCGGAAGCTTTAGAGAGATTTCTGATGGTTCTCTTGGACTTCAGTCTTCTGTATTTATAGGGGAGAGGGTCGAGATGTTGGCTGAGATAAATCAGGAAGAATATTTGGATGAGAATACATTGATCGATCGGTCGTAGCTATCCTGGCCGATCGACTGAGATCTTTCAACACGTTTCTGAGGATTCAGTATCTTGAGTTTATCTCCAACGTAACCAAATATTTCTCCAGATACAACAGTGTAAATCTGAATTTGTTCTCTAACCTTCTTTGACAAAATGGGCTTTGATCGATCGGTGGGCCTCTGGTCCGGTCGATTCGACCTTCATGTCTGTGGGCTTTTGGATACTCATTCAATAATTTGGGCTTAACTTCTTACTCCTGAGGGTTAATGACTCGATTCCAAGCCCATGGGAAAGCTAACTCATGTGCCTTGATTGTCCTAACTCCTCACATCATTCCAAAATAAATATCTTCTTCATCCGGGTCTGGACTTCTGATGTTGACTTGTTGGATTTGGTGGAAAATGCCCATTTGCAACCTAAAATGCATTGTTTTCACACAAAAAACTTTTCAAAGAGAAAAATGTGAAATCCAGTAGTTTATGTTTCAAATCAAATAGTTTCTTTAATAAAAACACCGAAAAATCGTATCGAAAAATGGTAAAATATCATCACTATCACCGACCAAAAACCAACAGAGAATTAATGTAAAGTAAGGCAGCAACATTTTTGAAGATAATGTAGGTAAATCTATTTAGATGCCCAAAAGCAAACATGATACCACTGAATGTGATGCAGGGGTCCGGTCGATATGTTGGTGAGAAGATGCTAACTCGGTATAAAATTTGTTTTGAATTAGGGATAGATAATGAAATAAATCTACGCTAATTTGTCAAGAGATTTCTATCAAGGTTTTACTAAGTGATACACAAAGTTTTAACCTTGAGTATTAACTGCAAGTGCACAGCAAATGTCAGTTATAGTACTTCAGGATCGAATCCACGAAGACCGATAAGTTACAAACTAATTTTAAAGACTCTAAATTAAAACTAGGACAAAGCGGTTTGTAAATTTAATAACTAATGCAAGGAACTAACAGGTTGTGTGGGGTTTCAATTCAATTAATTCAAAGGTTAGGCTTTGGGACTTCGATTAAGAATCCAAATTGTGCCTTTTACACGATGAGTGTCGATCGACACTAACAAGGTGTCGATCGATACCGTACGTATAAAATATGATAAACTTTAACTCATTTTTTGTCATAAAGAAACCTTAACTCTAGAACATGAATAAATCAAACAAGTAAACCAACTCTCGCTGAGAATAATATCTTAGTTAAATTTCTAGCAAACCTTAACTCTAGAACATGAATGAATCGTAAGGAATTAAACTAGCAACGAGAACCTATTCAATTGTTCACTAATTTTCTAGACCAAATCTCCTTGTGAAAATAAAACTAGCTCTTCTAAGATTTAATTCCAAAATTATTAACACTCTCGTGTATGTTAATAATTTTTCTATGATCAAATTCAAAGTGCTCAATCAGTGAACTAGCATTGAGCCCAATCTAGAAGAAGACTTAACTAATGGTTCCCTAAATTAAGTTTATGGCTAACAGAATTTCATCCTAATCTAAGAACCCTACACCTAACAAGGAAATTACTCATACATAACTAAAAAAACACCATACAATAGTTAATAAAAGAAATACTTATTAAAGAGAAAATAAAATAAGGATTCAAGAAATATTTCTCCCTAAAACTCTCTATAAATAGATTAAAGCATTGAGTCTACACAATGACTTAAACAAAGTATTTAAAGCAAAATATAATACACCTCTCTTTTTTGGGCTTAACCACATATACCCATTTTTTTATTTCATTAATCACATATACCCACCTTCATTCCTTCTAAAAGATCTCTATTTAAATATTAACTATTTATGAGATTTTAGGGTTTAGGATCTAGGGTTTAGGGTCTTAAACCCTAAAATCCTAAACTCCAAAAAGTTTTTACATCCCTAATAAACCCTAGCCCACTAAAATATAAACCTTAAATCCTAATAATCAAACCCTAATGGTTATTAAAAATTAAATCTTAAGTTTATAAAGGTTTAACCCTAAATCCTAAACCCTAAGTAAATCATAAACTCTATAATTTTACTAAACCCTAAATCCTAAATCCTAGCAAATATATCATTTATAATGAATAATAGTTTTAGTAAATGAATGGTATAATGATATTAATATAGAAATGAGCGAATATATGTAATTAAAAAAATATATATATTATATGTGGTTAGTGGATATGTAAAATTGGGTATATTTGTGATTTTCTCTCTTTTTAGCACAAAAACTATAAATACTTTGTTTAAATTGGGTATTACTCTGAAAGTTTACCAATTGACAAAAAAGTTAGTAGAAAAAATTTCTACTTATTCCTCTAGAGTAATTTTAATTTGTGAACAAATTCTTCAAAACTTATTCCTCTACAATTTTGGAGAGGAATGAGTGGAATAAAAAATTCCTCTATCATCTCTATTCCACTCACTTCTATTCCACTACTTTGATTCCACTAACTGTTTTATTGTGCAACCAGTTGCATCCAAAGTATACATACAAATCCAAACGATCGCGTGATTATACTTTTACAAAAGAATTCAAATTTGTGTCTTTTATATTAAAAACGTATCCACAACTAAAAACAATCGTTATTTTTTTAAAGTATGATCTCAAATATTAAAAAATAAGTCATAGCACATATGACTTTTTATTATTTTTAATTATGATTGCTATATATATATTTTTGAAGAATTTGAGATTCCATATTAATGCAATAATTTCATAGCAATCGTATCAAGTAAACAAATATATTTGCAATAACAATTTTCTTGGGAGTCACAATAGCCTTGTGCATTTGGACCTCTCCGAAATTTGCATGCTTTATCACAATCTCCAATGACATCACACGTGCTGATAAGTTCAATACATTCTTTATTATCTCCAACTATATCAAATAAAACAGTATTTATATATATTTTAACAGCATTTTTCAAAAAATTATTTAGAAATATAAAAATATATTACAATATATGCAATGAGTAGGGACTCACCAATGCTTTTACCGGAAGATAATGCTGAACCTAAAAAAATTAACAATATATAATTAAAATTATATAAATATTTGGTATAAGCAGGCATAAGTATAAGTAAACTATAAGTTGACAACAAAAAACTATAAAAAAATATCTACATAAAAAATATATATCTACATAATAACAAAAATTCTGGGAATATGTCAATGAATAATGCTGGCACTAACGTAATTTTATGTGAAAAATATATTTTATGCAGAAACATGAATAAAGATATACCTGATAAAAACATAATGAGAAAGATGATCGAGAGGGTAAGTGAAGAAGCTTTTTCTGCCATTTTTGTTTGTTTCTGGTTTTTATAATTATTTATTACTGTATGGAATATTAATGGATCTGAAAAAAACTGAGATTAGTGATAAGAAATTTATAGAGTTATCAGGTGATAAAATTTTGGAAATACAATAATGTACCATAATTATTTGAAACATTTGACTTCAGTTTTGTGTGTAAGACATAGAAATATGGAAGTTCACTAATTTCATATTAAAAATATAGTTTGGTATATGATTCAAGTATTTGATTATAATTTTATGTTTGTCAATAATAGTTTTGGTTTCTTTTCTTTTATTAACATCTGAATAGTTTTGGCTTCTTATTTTTCCTTTTATATATAAAAGTGAATTCCTTTCCAATATTATTTTCATAGTTTATCTTCTTCTTTTTTTATCAAAATTCCCTAACGTGCATTGATCGATATTTCTTCCTGAAGATAAATAAAAACGAAATTATCCTAAATAATCTTTTTGAAAATGTAATCTTCCTCGAAGTCCGACACTTCAGTCCAGAAAAATATGTGATGAAAATCAAAATTGTCAAAATCATTTTGTACTATTTTTTTAAAAAAAGTAACATGGCTTATACTTTGTGATTCTTCTTGTTGCGGGGTTGTTCCATGGATCCATTGGCCAAGCTCTACTCGTTCTGTCCATCTTGATCTTTTGTTGCTCGATCATAATTAACCTTGGTTAGATTTTCTGGAAGCGGGTGGTGTTACCACACCCTCCAAAAGACACAGAAGTGTTTATATGAGTCCTCAAAAGCGTGTTGGTCGGTCATATGGGGTAATCTTTATATTGAACATAAAAATAGATACAAAGCCAGTTGTTTTAACTTTTAAGCGGTTCAATGTTGACAAATCGTACATATACAATGTCAAACTTGAAAAGTAGCTATTCTCGACTACTTATGCTACTTTTCTTTGTATTTGATAACATAGGAAATATAAATAGCAAGAAATTTTTTAAGTCACTGATAATTAAAAAAATATATGGGAAATTTAAAAATTATGGTCTAATTTTTAAACATTGGTAATTATCTGTGATTTTAAAATTTTCTTGAAATTTTTCTTTGTATTTTCTGCAGTGTATTAATTTTTGGAAATTTCAGTTTTTGACGCAGGGAAAAAAATTTCTTGGATTCACCACTGATGACATCACCGAAACCCGTTTTAATTTTTCTACGGTTCATGCGCAAAAAATTTTGGTGTCGAGCGCACAATGATTCTACGATTTTTCATTAAATAAAAGATTATATGTCTTAATACTATTAAATGTGTGGCATGTCATCAAAACCCGTTTTAATTTTTATGCAGCCCATAACGGTAAAAAGGGACAAAACAAAAAAATTAACTAGTTGATATATTATAAGGGAAAGAATTATTTTTGTGTTTAAACATTTTATACATAATATATGCTAATAATTTTTCTTAGGTGAAATATTATGTATTAAACTTTTTTGGTAAAAAATTATTAGAAAAATATAGCTAAAGTCATAAATGATTTAGATTCGTCGCACGGAGAATCACTGTATTTATTTATTAATATTGACTGCTAATTCTATTATTATTCACTTATTTATTAAATTTTTAAGAATAGCGAATCGTTTTATATTTTTACAATATTATCGGAAAAAAAGTTGATTATTCATTATATCTTGACATAAATAACTTAATATTTTCTAAACTAAAATTTTGGGCGTTGGACACCATCTAGTTTAATATTAATTACGGACCAAACCCAAGAACTAGAGGCGAGATTCTCAGCAAAGGCTCTAAAGTCTCGGCTGTAAATTTCCTCGCAAATAAAAAACACTTGGATATTGTAATATTCCCACCATCATGACCATAATACGTACACTCATCCGTAAACCGGATCCGGTTAAGAAAGTCATCGGTGACATCAGGCCATATAAACCTGCCAGGATGCGGACCGGCTCTCGACCAATCAACCCACGTCAAGGTCCGGTTCGAGCACACCTCACCATGAAACATGTGAACTAGAGTGGGAATATAATGTTCGTCCATGTAACAAGGCGGTTTACAATGTTGATCAAATACCTTGTAAAACACCGTGTCTGCGATGATATGTAGAGCCAGTTCGCGAGTGGCTTCGAACCATTGTGACCCTTTTCGCCAATGTGTGACATTGATTTGTGGAGACATTTTGGGGTTGTAACGGCCTCGGCCGGATTTTCTTGGGTCGTCGAATGAACCGATGAAGCTGAAATTGGTACCGGTTAAGTAATCATAGATGGTTGTGAAATTGAAGAGTGGGATGCAAGAATCGGACAAGAGGACAAATCTTTGGTTTGATTCGTCCAGAAGAGCATTGGCTAAGAGTCTTCTTTCTGCGTCTACCATTGATGATGTTCCCCAGTACACTGGCTGTTTCACAAAGTGTCACAAACTCGTTAATTATTATTATAGTTATGTACTTATGTTACTCTCTCCACTGAGTCTCGTTTTATAATTACTTTTTATTTCATAGAAACTAAAAAGTATATGTCTCATTTTTAATGTAATTTTTAATATTAAATATCTATTTAATTTTAAGAATGTGAATAATAACTTTATTATTAAAAGGTATAATAAAATTTGTAATATGATTTACTAATTTATATGCAAATAATTAAATTAACAGGTTCAGTTCCATCATAAGGCGTGTGAATCATTTATTTCCGGCCACAAAATATATAAATGTTAGGGCTATATCAAATTAGAAATTACTTTGATTAAATGGTTAGAGGCTTATTTCCTAATATGATATTAAATATTTTAGACCTTGTCATAGCACTTTTTGTTCATTTTCCCTCTTTTTCTATTCCTTTTGTTTTTTTTTTTCTGTCTTCCATCCCTTCTTTTTATTTTCTTTTCCCTGTTTCCCCCTCACATCATTCAATTCTCACTATATTACTAACTTCTTTTATTTTGCAAAAATCTTGCTATATTGTACATGAGATGAAAATCATGACAACTCTCTAAAAAATTCGAAAAATCGTTAAGGTTTTTTTAGTCAAGAACAATACTCAATTATTTATATAATTAAATATTTATAATTTATTTTTTAGTAATTTTATGCATTAATTTAAAATATTTTAGTATTATTGTTGTTAATCGATTTTAAATATAGAACCACATATACTAGATATGCTTTAAGACACAATGAATTACGGGCCGACCCTGATAATCAACATGACATTTTTTAAGAAAATGAGAGAGTGTAAAAAAGTTAACTGATCTTAAATTTATACAAATTCAAACGTTTCAGGTATATAATAGTTTGTGGTTTTTTTATCAACTATAATAGTTTGTTGTTTTAACTCTAAAATGAAACAGTATAATTATATTTTTAAAAAATTAGCAAAGAAAATCGACTGCAGTTCCTTTAGAACTAAGCTTCTTGGAATAACATGGCCTTAATTCTCTCGAGAATTGAAAAGTCAGAATTTAATTTATTTTAGTTCACAGATTTGGTGGTGAAGCATTGTCAAACGTAAAGTCCACTATTTTTCCGCATATCACAAGTTCTTTACACCCAAAATGAAGTTTTTATGTTCTGCTCTTTTTTAATTGAAAAACATTTTCAAAAAAAAAAATGAAGTTTTTATGCATTCTTAGTATAGACGTAAAAGAGCTCCAGTTCATGCAAGCTTTTAGTTTGTATAAATTTTTAGAGATTTTTTGTTCATGTAGGAATTTTAAACAATTTTCAGAAAAGCGAAAAAAAAAAACAAATTATGGACGTAACGCCAGAATTTGGTTGGAAAAAATATGTATGTAAGTACTTTAGAATAATATCAACTGGGTTCGTGGGCGGCGGAGGGTCCAATCAAGTTCTATACACGTTCCACGTGAAGAAAACAACCTGTCTGGTCCAAGATATCTTTGGTAAATTACCTAATTAATGAACTAATTTCAACATCTACATGTACTAATCATATATGAGAGTGATTAAAAAGAGATGTAATTAAGAACAGAGAAAGGTGATTAACTTTTTTGAGCTGTAAATTGTCACCTGGCTTGGGATTCTTCTTGAGTAGAAGGCAGAAGTTTCAGGGTAAGAATCTTGAAGAGATGGATTTGTATGAACATATATGGAATACAACCCTTGATGTCCTTCAAAGAACTTGTCCCACAAGGCAGCCAATGGGAGTCCACGACCTGTCAAGAACATGAAAGCCACTTTCGAGACCCTCTTCTCATCATTTCTATGTCTCCTCCTAAACCATGATGATGATGATGATGATGATGATGATGATGATGGTGATGATGATAATGAAGAGACCATGGTGAAGAGTTCTTGATCAGTCATGTTGTGTTTAAGGTCTTGTGGTTGTAACTCTTGTTTGATCTCCATCGTTGTTGTGTGGTTGAGTAGTAATGTGGACAATAAGGATTGCTGTTGTGTCCACCTCGTCGACATGTCGAAGGCTTTTAGTTGCAGACAGAGGAAGAGACCAATTGAGAAACCAATGACAAAGAAGAGTGAGCCTAAGACGTAAGTACCCTTTTGTAAGACATTCAATCTCGAGGGCTTTGATATCATGGGAAGCTCTTCTTCTTTCTTGTTCTTGTGATCAGTAATGCCCATTTCTAGAGACAAGGAGAAAAAAGAGAGAGAGAGGTTGTGATTGTGAAGGCTTTTGGAACAATTAGTATAAATATGTGTTATGACAAGTTGTAAAAGAATAACAAATGTATTTGGAGTGTATTAGACAAAGTCAAAGGGAGTCTTGCAGGCTAATTTACATTAACAGGGTAGACTTTGGAACGATGGCGTGACCTGTTGACTTTTGACAATTGTTCTCAAGTCAATATACGTAACCATCATGCGTTAAATACAAAAAGTTAGGTTATAGATCTTACAATCACATGACTTGACTTGCGAAATTTTTCATCTTGCCAGTAAGATAGAGTAAAAGGTACAGAAGATTGCAATATAGGATTGCAAGAAAGGGTGTATGTTAACATGGATTGATTGGATCTCATGGATTAGTCTTGACCCTAGAAAATCTTTGGATACCAAAGTTATCAAAAACAAAAACAAAAAAAGGTTGTATGTTGTAAAGAATGGTATGGATAATTATTTATAGTATATAATTTTAATTAATTTAATTCCTAAGTCTATAATTCAGAATTGTTATTTTCACCGAGTCAATAGTTCAATTGGTAAAGCCTAGATTTCGCTGGTTCGAGTGGCTTTTAAGATGGGGACTATATAACATACTTCAGTTCCACGTCTAAGAAAATATACGGATGTAGGCACAAAATCTCTTGGTAATTAATTTTTTTTGTTATTTTCCTATAAATATTTAAGAGGATTAATAGCCAGAAAAAAGAAAAAAATCTAAAAACCCTACATCCAATCTATACTATTATATACGAAGTGCAATTTAGTTCTATGCGCTGTGGTTGAAAGTTGGTGTGAATTAACTCTTTTGCCATTAAATTTTAATGGCTAATGATTATCCCTTTTGAAAAAAAGCCCTTACTATCCGACTGCTGATCGAATATGTGGAAAAAAACTATCCCTGGATTATCCAGCTTTAGTTCTCTCACACCTTATTAAATCTTGGCCGATTGTGAAGTCGATCTTATCCTTGGGGTATTTTTCTCTTTAAACTTTTTCGTCTTTTTACACGGATTTTAGGGTTTAATGTGGTTTACTAATATCCGATTGCAACTGGATCTTTTCAGACATCGGATCCGGGTTTTAAATTCGGATATTTTGTCTTCAATCGGGTTATCATTAGTTTATTTGGTAATTACTATTAGGGTTAATGACCACTATATATAAAGAGATCGCCTTATGCGTTAGGGTTCTTGCGTTAATATGATTATACGAGTTACATTTTGTATGATTAGGTTACATATCCAAACATGATAGAATTCTTCGAGAATCTTGGAGTAGACATGGAGGTTTCCGACATGTCTTTCGCATTGAGCCTTGATAATGGTAAAGGTTGTGAATGGGGAAGTCGCAACGGTATCTCGGGCTTATTTGCTCAAAAGAAGAACGCTTTGAATCCATATTTTTGGCAAATGATCAGAGAAATTGCTAGATTTAAGGCAGACGTTATAAGATACATCGAAGAGCTCGAGCGTAACCCTGATATTAGTCGAAGTGAAACCTTAGGAGAGTTCCTCAATTCCAGTGGATACTCTGAGTTGTTTCACAAAGCTTACTTGGTGAGGCTCTTTCTTTTCTTAAATTAATCTGTCAAAATG
>OVAP01001463.1:0-23860 GCA_900406295.1 Aurinia saxatilis | reverse complement strand
ACTATGTTCGAATCATACAGTGTGATTTCAGGACAACTTTCCTTCAAGTTGTAGCCCACACCGTCTCCAAGTATCCAAGGCCCGCGGGCCATGTCATCTCCCGCATGGGTCCCAAATGAGTTGTAGCCTACTCCATCTTCAAGCAACCAAAACCCGCGGGCCAAGTTCTCCTTTGCATGGCTCGCGTGGGTCCCCCGTGAATCGTAGCCCGCTCTGTGTGAAGGCAAGGAAGCAGTGCGGGCTAAAGTCCCGCTGTGGCACACGATATCTTCATCGAAGTCGTAGGCCACGAGCTCCACGAACCGAGCACGTCGGCGACCCAAGTTAGGATCCGCGCATGACCGTAGTCCGCCCACATGAGCCATGAGCCTTCCTCCATCTCTGTTTGGTCCCACACGACCTGACTCACTCGCAAGAGCTCTCTTGCGACTTTTCTCTTCGATCGTGGCTCACTTTTGGGATAACAACCCATCAAGAGACAATCTTGNTCGTGGCTCACTTTTGGGATAACAACCCATCAAGAGACAATCTTGCTCTCAACAATGCATCAGTAACCATGCCATCTCAACGGTATGTGATCAACAACCATGCATCAATCTTCAGTCTTCAGGCTATACTCTATCTCTCCATAGCTAACAAAGCAATAGAGACTTGAGGGGCTAACTGTGGGGGTCGGATTCCACCCCCGAAGATTGATGGCATAAAACGGCTAAGTGTTTGCTACAAAACACTACTACGGCCCACGAGCTGGTCATATGTCCACACCATCGAGTATTACAGTCATGCACTATCGATTAGTAACGATATAATCAAGCATGGATCACCGAGGCCCCCACGATCAACAAGGCATATAACAAGACATGGATCAAACTTGGTCCGCAGATAAAGCTCTTAGGCTTATCCCATGAGCCAAGTAACGAACATGGCCCGCGGACAAGCTCACACAAACATCCCGCGGGCTACATGATCGACATGGCCCGCGGACTACGGACATGGACTGTCTCGCGGGCCATGCAAGGCATTTGGCTCGCGGGACAAGTACCTTGGTTCCGTGGGCCAAACCTTCTACAAACTCACACGACGAACCATCAAGCCTATTCTATGGACATTTGGTTGGTGGGTCCCGATCAAAACCTCACCAAAAAAATGTGCTAGCTAAGTCTTACAGTGGGTCCCGACAGACTTCGCCAAGCAATGTGCTAGCTAAGTCTCACGGTGAGTCCCTACAGACTTCACCAAGCAATGTGCTAGCCAAGTCCCATTGCAGGTCCCGAACATTCTTAGACAAGCCAATTCGATCTCTCTATTATCAATTGAATGTCATGACATGAAATGGACCCGTAAAGGATCGAATGAAGACAACAAGACTCATAGCCCGCGGGCTACGAACTTACCGTAGCCCGCGGGGTAAGATTGACCTCTTAGCCGGCGGGCTACGACCATACCGTGGCCTGCGGGAAAAACTGGATCTTACAGCCCACGGGTTACAACCTCATCGTGGCATGCAGGACAAGCTTGACCTCTTAGCCTGCGGGCTACGACCTTACCGTGGCCCGCAGGACAAGTTGGATCTCACGGCCCGCGGGCTACAACCTTACCGTGACCCGCGGGACAAGCTTGACCTCTTAGCCCGCGGGCTACGACCTTACCGTGGCCCGCGGGACAAGCTTGATCTCATGGCCCATGTGCTACAACCTCAACATCGCCCGCGGGACAAGCTTGACCTATTAGCCCGCAGGCTACGACGTTACCGTGGCCCGCGGGACAAGCTTGTTCTCACGGCCCGCAGGCTACAACCTCACCGTGGCCCGCCGGACAAGTCCACAACCTTCACCCGCGGGCTACATCCTTACCGTGGCCCACGGGATGAGCTCGACAACATAGCCCGCGGGCTATACCCTTACCGTGGCCTGCGAGACGAGCTCGATGACATACCCCGCGGGCTATACTCTTGTCGTGGCCCGCGGCTACATCCTTGCCATGACCCGCAGGCTACACTCATGCCGTGGTCCGCGGGCTATATCTTTTCCATGGCCTGCGGGCTTCATGCTCAACATGGCCCATGGGGTGAGCTCGATGTTATAGTCCGCGGGCTACGTCCTTGCCTTGGCCCGCGAGACAAGTCTCTCTTCAATGTGCGCGGGCTAAGTCTCAGGCAAGGCCCACGACATTTCTCACATTTCAATCAGCGAGCTAAGTGTCAAGTATGGCCCGCATGATTGTTCACATCCCAGTCCGCGAGCCAACTTAGCTCGCCTAGCAACATCGCGTCCCGTGGGGTCCGTGCACATGGCTTAGTTTCATCGCGAACTAAGGACCCACGATGAACATTTCATCAAACGATCATCGTGATCACACTCTTTTCCCCTTGGTAAGGTTTTTCCCATCTGGTTTTCTTTGCCAAGGTTATTAATGAGGTGATCATCAGAACATATACAACTCACGAGATTGTCTCAACAATCTCATGGGCCCATAAACACTTATAACTAGCCAAATAGCACAACTTAGTTCCATGGGCCCATTTCCATCTTCCATCAAGACAAAGCCCTAAGATCTGTTCCGACCGCTGTCAAGTAAGAAGGTTCGAGAATAGAATCATCGGAGTATCTAAGGAGAAAGGAAACTATCCAGAAGACTACTCGAAGAATGGAAGCAGATCTTCAGGAAATGGAAGGTGGCCCATGAAAGAGCTTGGGCCCCAAGGCGGTTTAGTTAGAGTATATATATGATTTAAGGTCGTAGTTCTAAGATCATCTTCTTCTCTCTCGAATAGCCTAAGTCTTAACAGCTTGTATTCGAGAATTATCTTTACGATCAATAAACCGACCCCACCTTTCTTATCTTGTTCTTGGTCTTTCTCTTTACTTTCTGAGCTGTTCACAATAAAGAGTCGACGATCCCTTAAAAAGATTTGTTTGACAAGTTTTTGGTTATGTGTGAATTGTTGCCCACACATGTATGAGATGAGAACTTTTGGTAGGATTGTCGAGATGACCATCACGAAGTTGCGCCTCTAAGTTATGATACAAGTAAGCGAATTCCTAACTTTTCAAACTTATTTCCCTTCCTAGCATGTTGTTTGTTCGAGGACGAACAACGCTAAGTCTGGGGAATTTTATAGGGATGATATTTTACCGCTTTTCGATATGATTTTTTGTGTTTTTAACAAAGAAACCNCCCATGAAAGAGCTTGGGCCCCAAGGCGGTTTAGTTAGAGTATATATATGATTTAAGGTCGTAGTTCTAAGATCATCTTCTTCTCTCTCGAATAGCCTAAGTCTTAACAGCTTGTATTCGAGAATTATCTTTACGATCAATAAACCGACCCCACCTTTCTTATCTTGTTCTTGGTCTTTCTCTTTACTTTCTGAGCTGTTCACAATAAAGAGTCGACGATCCCTTAAAAAGATTTGTTTGACAAGTTTTTGGTTATGTGTGAATTGTTGCCCACACATGTATGAGATGAGAACTTTTGGTAGGATTGTCGAGATGACCATCACGAAGTTGCGCCTCTAAGTTATGATACAAGTAAGCGAATTCCTAACTTTTCAAACTTATTTCCCTTCCTAGCATGTTGTTTGTTCGAGGACGAACAACGCTAAGTCTGGGGAATTTTATAGGGATGATATTTTACCGCTTTTCGATATGATTTTTTGTGTTTTTAACAAAGAAACCATTTGATTTGAAACATAAACCACTGGATTTCACATTTTTCTGTTTGCAAAGTGTTTTTGTGGAAACAATGCATTTTAGGTCGCAAATGGGCATTTTCTACCAAGTCCAATAAATCAACATCAGAAGTCCAGGCTCAGATGAAGGAGATGTTTATTTTGGAATGAAGTTAGGAGTTAGGAAAATCAAGCCACGTGAGTTAGCTGTCACGTGAGCTTGGAATCAAGTCATTAGCCCTCAGGAGTAAGAAGTTAAGGCCACATCAGTGAAGGTGTATAGAGAAGCTCGCATGAAATGAAGGTCCAATCGATCGGACCGGAGGCCCACCAAACGATCAGAGCCCATTATCTCAAGGAAGCTTCGAGAACAAATTCAGATAAGGACCGTTGCAATTGAGGAGTTATCAGTATACACTAGAGATAATCACTGAAGATACTGAATCTTTAGAAAACGCGTTTCATATATTGACCGATCGATTCAGAGAGGATAATCACAAATATTTGGATTTCTATGCAAATCTTCCTCATGATTCGTCTTGACCCTCTACCCGACTCTCACCCCTATAAATACAGATGACTGAAGCCAGGGAGAATCATCAGAAAACACTCAAAAGCTTCCAGCATCAAGGCTAAATAGTTTATCAGTTTCTTATAGTTTCTTTTCATTGTTGCTTCGATCATTGCTTCAAGGACGAAGTTTGTAATCTCTGCATTCCAGAGAAGCTATTTTGAACCCTCTTTTAATATAAGTAATTTTCATTGTCATAATGTTTACTCTTGTTATGTCTAAGTAGTTTCTTAGTTAGGAATAGGGTTTTGTTAGGAGGAATCGTTGTTTGGTAGATAGGCAATAGGACTGTGTATTGGTTAGTTTGTAGGCTTACTTTTATATAAGATCTTAATATAATCATAGGATAAACCTGCTACTAATCAACCACTTAGAGTAAGGAATCCAGAACTTGATAATGAAAGCTTTACTATTTATAGTTTAGTAGAATTTGATTTCCTGAACTTAATGCCTAGATTAATTGGTTGATCAGCCCATATGTTCTCTTTCTAAAAAGATATATGTTAGAGTTAACTCGGATACCAATTGAACTAGATTGGCTAAGCCTGACCATAAGGATTGTCAGTTAATAGCGATTTCAACTATATAACCTTAACTAGGATTTACATAGATTATTACCCTGAATAATTCAAACCGTGATGCTCTGAAGCATTGCCTGAGTTTCTAACGCTTTTTGTTATTGAATTTTCTCACGTTTTGTTTGTTTTAAGCATTTTCAGGCATTAATCGATCGAGCGCATAATCTTCCATCGACCGAAAGTTGTCCCGATCGATCGACCACTTCACACTATTGATCGACCAAAACCACAAACCATCTCATTTTGTTGCTTATCTCGAGTAAACTTGGACGTGCTACTGTGTATAATCTGCTCTCTGTGGATACGATCCCTAGGTACTTCACTCCAAAACAAACATCTGCTTCATCTGGGCATGGACTTCTGATGTTGATTTGTTGGACTTGATAAAAAAATTGCCCATTTATGACCTTAAATGCATTATTTTCACAAAAACACTTTGCAAACAGAGAAATGTGAAATGTAGTAGTTTATATTCCAAATCAAATGGTTTCTTCATGAAAAGCACCAAAAATCTATATCGAAAAGCGTAAAATATCATACTTATCAAATCCCCAGAATTAGCTTTGTTCGTCCTCGAACAAACAATATGCCAAGAAAGGAAAATAAGTTTGAAAAGTTAGGAAGTCGCTTACTTGTACCACAACTTAGAGGCTGCAACTTCGTAATTGTCATCTCGACAATCCTGCCCAAAAGCTCTCATCTCATACTCTCACCACAAATCTCCCAACTGGTCCAACAAAAATTTCAACCTGCAAATACCCTAACTGCACCAAAATCTGACTATGTACATTGATTTAATTATTGCATGTGCTTTCTTACCGGAGAATATCAGCTAGGTAAAACAAGTTATGTTTGTAATGTGAGGAGGCTAATATTTAGAGGTGGGGCTAATGTGTTTAAGAGTTACCGTACTCAAGAGAAATGTGACATGTTTGCAAAAAAATCAAGAGAGATCGGACCACTTGATGGCACAATTCCCCCATCACTCTCTTCTTAGCTTGGCTCGTTTCTCCCCTAGACTTAGATTCTTTTAAGGGAATCTAAAGACTTCTTCGAATATCTACGGACTTCTTTGAATGTTTTCCACCTTTCTCCATCTTTGATCCCTTATTTTCCTTGCCTTTTTGCTAATCAAGTATGGATCATAAAGCTTGGGTTTCTGAATTTTCGTTTTTTTTTTAATCCAAAAGCTTTAACCATATAAAGCAAGACACAAATTTTACCTTAATTTCGATGAAGTTTTACCAGGAAAAACAGTCTTGAAACCTTCTCTTTGAATCTCCATGCATGTATTAAGATCGTAGCATGACTTTTTGCCAGTCTTCACGATTGATTGGAAAACTGCATAGGTCTCATCTCTCTGGCCGTTTGACACATAATGCATATAGGACATGGAAGAAAAAGAGACTGCATGGGGTTCAAAAAGAGGTTAGGTCAGCAAGAGAGTGGTAAAGTGGATAAGAAGTCTTGAATGTGTTTAGTTTTCCTAGTCTAACACCTCCAGCAAGAAAGAATTATAGTCCGGTTTAGGTTCAAATAAGATAGACTCAAAATTAAAATTCATTAAAGGAAGTGCAAACCGAGATATGCTGGAGAAACGTGAGTATGGAGTTTCTGAAACAAGTGCCTCGGGGCAGTCTTGCAAAGATGATCATTAAGCCACAAAATCCAGCTGTGAGTAAGTTCCTTATTCTAGATCTGGGTTGACTCGGTAAAACACTTTTGACTTGATAAAAAAATTTAAAATGGGTGCAAAAAAATACTTCAAAAGAAACAAACGAGTTAGAAAATGAGGAATAGCCACGGACTTGAATAACATCGTCCTCGATGTTGACAAGCTGTGAGAGAAAAATGGGAATTGAAATATATTGGAATAGAAATGGAAGATGGATTTTATGTCGTCGTCTTCGAATGGATCGAATGACCTTCTTTGTATTATTAGAAACTTTACAGGGAATAGGTGAAGATTTGTACCTGACGACATCAGTATATCATCATCTGTCGTGTTAATTTGAGGAAATGTTATTCCGAGTCTTCATCGATTGATACAACCATCCATCGATCAAATCATAGTGTGATTCTCCTTATTATTGACTCTCTCTCGACTAGTGTTGAAGCGCACACCATTCTCCTGGATCACCAGTTGATTCGAATCAATGGCCTCTGGTTCTCCAGTGAAACAGTGGCATGACGTTATGAACAGCAGGCGAACGATAGAATGCTGCAGAGGCATTTGGTCGATTCTGCATCCTCTTGGTTGAATGCAATAACTCGGTAGTGATGGATAGTAGAACTCGGTTCATTCTGTTATTTGGTAAATCAATGACCGCTCAAACAGTGGCTAAAAATCCTCTTCAAAAAATTAGCGAGTCTGCTTCCCTCACATTAATTATATGAAAATCCACGGGTACCGTTGTTGAGCCAATCTGCAGCTTGACATTGTATGCTATCCCCTTGGGGATTTTTTAGTGCGAGTCTCCGAACAATAGTGATAAGTTGGAATGGTCCAGGTTTGAGAGCCCTATCTTGCTTGCAACATTTGAAGACATAAAGTTCACATTTGAAGACATAACATTTAAACTGGTATCGCAAAGTGAGATTAGAAACTTGAAACCTGCGATTTTGCAAGGGAACTTTTTTTTTTTTCCAGGGTCCTCCTCCATATGAAATGTCTTTGGTTATGTCCTAGGATAGTTGATTTTGTTCCCTCCTGATACAATGTCGCCAGTCTCGATGTTGTTGTCAGGTCAGAGTCCGAAGATTCTTCTTCTATCATCATGCATGGATATGGCACAAGGACTTCTTTGATAGCATTGCAAAAAGATTTAGGATTCTCCTCTGGTTTTCCCGAAAGCACACCGTTCTGGCACTTCATTACCTCCGCTGTTTGAGCAATTTGAACCTCCACCTTTTTCACGTGAAGTGAGATAGCCTCGAACTTCCCATTAAGGTCTTGATACATGCCATTTATCCTCTCTTCAATGGCTTTCCCTTGACTCTCCTGACTGGTAATGATCTGCTGGAGCATCCTCTCGATTTTATAGCCTTGAGGTGAGGTTGGCTCCGGTGCTCTAGCCTGAAAATTACCAAAATAAGGTCTCTGCCGAAAATTATTTCCGCTCAGATTAGTGCCTCTACCATAGCTACCTTGCTGGAAATTTCAGGAATTAAACCCTCCTCCTCGGGTGTAAGAATTAAATAGAGGTTTCTCCTGGGAAGGGTAGTGCTGGTCTTGGGAATTCTCCACATTAGGGTTCCTGTGAGAGAGGTTATTATTTTTGAAATTATTGAAATTTCAATTCTGAAAATTATCTTGAGTTCCAGCGTAGTTTACTTCTTCTTCATAACCTTCTTGTTCATCACCTATTGTTGGGCCAGCATTGTTGTTGATCACAACTTCAGAAGAGTTTATCGCCCTTTGTTGGTTCTTTAGGATTTGGCTCATCATTCTTCGAAGCTTGGTGATCTATTTGGAATCCTACTCATTTGTAGGTATAGACCTATAAATTCGGTTGAGTTGTTGTTATCATTTGCAGCTAAGTTTTTTATGAGAGCTCGTCCTTCCTTAACGGTCTTAGTGGTGTATTCACCATTGCTAGCTGTATCAAGAGACAAATTGATATTTTGGCTATATGCCTCTGTAAAAAGTACACAAAAGTTTAGCTTCGTCAAAACCTTGCTGGGGGCAATCCCTCATGTAACCTTTAAACTTGTCCTAAGCATCAAATAAACTTTCAACAGGGGCTTGCTTAAATCCTTGTATCTTGTTCCTCAACCGATTTGAGCGGGAGTTAGTATAGAAATGGGTAAGAAAAATTGACTTACAACCTTCCCATGTAGTGATTGAACTTGGTGGCAGAGTTTTTTGCCATCGGTGGGCTTTGTCAGCTAGGGAGAATTGGAAGAGTTTACAGTTGAACTAGTCGTTGGGAACTCCATTTTGCCTTGTGGTGGTACAAATTTCTTCAACGAAATCGATGTGATCCATTGGATGCTCGTAGGCATTGCCATGGGACTGATTCTGTTTCACCAAAGCTATGATTTGAGGTTTTATCACATAATCATTTCGAGGAGGCTGTGGTGGATTGATCAACGTTCGATTGGACAGATGTTGATCGACTGAATCGATCGAATGGTAGTCAGCAATTGTTCTTTGATCCGCTCTAGGGTCAGCAGCTCTACATCCTTTATTTCCTTGTGGACGTTCCTCTTCCTACCTCCTTTGGTCTTCTCCTCCGCCTCTGGCTCCTCCTCCATTGCAATGGGGTTCTCCATTATCATCAAATTGTTGTTCTTGATGCTCCACCATTAGTGTCAAATGAGTAAGTTTCCGGTTGGATCTTTCTATTCTCTGGATTTTAATGTCAAGTGGAAACAGATCGTCGTCGCCTTGACTCCTTCTCTGCATACACTTGGAAAAAGGTGAGAGAAAGTGAAAACCGAATTCAAATGTAAAATGCAAAATGATTGAAAATGAAGAATGAAAAATAAAAAATGAAAAACAGAAAGTGAAATGCTTAGTCTGGAGCTAGATTATTATGCTAGTGGTCAACTGTTGCTCCCCGACAACGGCGCCATAAAACTTTATGGGTATTTAGTTTTCACCCAAAATAGGTCATGCAAGCGCACAAGTCTCGCAGTAGTACTTTAGGGTCGAATCCGCACGGAGCAGAGTGTATGCAGTAGCACGTCCAAGTTCACTTGAGCTAAGCAACAAATACGAAATATGTTGGTGATGATCGATCGATAGTGTGAACTGGTCAATCGATTGGTGCGTCTTTCGGTCGATTACAATTTATGCGTTCGATCGATTGATGCCTGCAAATGCTAAAACAAGTGAAACGTGAGAAAAAACTATAAATAAAAGCGTTAGGAAATTAGGCAATGCAACAGAGAATCACGGTTTGAATTATTCAAGGTAATGGCATGTGTAAATATCTTGGTTAAAGTTATATAGTTGAAATCACTATAAACTGACAATCCTTATGGTCAGGCTTTGCCAGTCTAGTTTGATTGACATTCGAGTTAACTCTAACAAATATCCTTCAAAAAGAAAATGGATAGGTTGATCAATCAATCTGTATAGGCATTAAGTTCAGGATATCAAATTCTACTCAACTATTAAATAATAAAGCTTTCACTATCAAGTTTTGTATCTCTTACTCTAAGTAATGTATTAATAGTAGGTTTATCCTATGATTGAATTAAGATCTGGCATGAAAGAAAGAACTACTGCATCATACTTAAGACAAACATAATAACGATGGAAACTGCAATCATATAAATCAGTAAGGATTCAAAATAGTTTTTATAGAGTGCATAGATTACAAACTTCGTCCTTGAAAGCAATGACCAAAGTAGAAAATGAAAGAAGAAACAAAGAAAAGAACTATGAAACTTTTGGCCTAGATGCCTGGAAGCGTTGTGAATTATGTGAAGTGATCTGATATATTTCTCGGGCTTCAGTCTTCTATATTTATAGGGGAGAGGGTCGAGGAGATGGCCGAGATGAATCAGAAAGAAGATTTGGATAGGAATCCAAATATTTGTGCGTATCTTACTTGAGTCGATCGATTAATAATATATTAATCGATCGGTCGTTATCTGAAACACGTTTTCTGAATATCTTGTATCTTATGTGATTATCTCCAACGTATCATGATATTTCTTCAAATGGAACGGTCTTTATCTGAATTTGTTCTCGAAGCTTTCTTGGATTATTGGGCTTTGATTGATCGGTGGGCGTCTCCTCCTGTCGATTGGGCCTTCATCTTATACGGGCTTCTGGATATATCTAAATGATTTGGGCTTAATTTCTTAATCATGAGGGAAACGACCTGATTCCAAGCCCATGTGACAGCTAACTCATGTGACTTGCTTGTCTTAACTCCTCACTTCAATAAAAAACAAACATATCCTTCATCTGAGCCTGGACTTGTGATGTTGATAGAAATTGCTCATTTATGACCTAAAATGCATTATTTCCACAAAAACACTTTGCAAACAGAGAAATATGAAATTCAGTAGTTTATGTTCCAAATCAAATGGTTTCTTCATGAAAAGCACCAAAAATCCATATCGAAAAGCGGTAAATTATCAGCCCTCAGTCACCACTATGGAACCATCCGCACACTGAATGTCTCTTTTTGTGTTTCTCCTATTGTTCGACCTTGAGCTGCACGATGAAAAAATTTATTGTTCTTGTCCCCCACATTAAGCCAATGAAGCTTACATGTTTGTTTCAAGAAAGCTTCCTCCAAATGAGATAGATGTTCCCATTGCTTGTATGCTTCAGCTTCATCAAGTTGATGGCCAGCGTTAGTATTAAGGTGGTTTTGTTGTTGTTTGTCACATAGAAGAGTATAGGGAGCCTGCATCTTTTTTTTGAAACGGGCTAATGTTCTCTTTAGCCAATGCCCGCAACATTGGTTTCAAGCTTTTCAGTTTCTTTCCCAATAGTAACATTGTCGAGGTAGACATGTATAATGGCGGAAAACCAGACCATAGAGGCTCCACTTTCTCTAAAAACTCATGCATACTAGTAAAAGCATTCAAGAATTTAAAAGGTTTGCGTATTGGACTCGGTACGACATCCATCATCACCCTAATGCGTAAATGACCCGGGCAACCTCCCGCATCAAACACACTATACAAATGGGGCCAATCACGGATCCAGAATCATTATCAAGGGGACTCAATTAAGCCTCTTGAAAATTAAATCCTCCAGTCGCTTGTTACACACATGTATAACAAGGTCCATGGAACCCCATATCCACTAAAGAGCAGCTTTGCAAAGTATCAAAGAACTCTTGAGAGCCAAGAGATAGAATATGATTAGGATCTGAGTATTCATCACCATGAATTATTTCATTGAAATCTCTCATCACCAGCCACTTCTTATTCTGAAACATTGGAGATCGGTGATGATTTAACAAATCACACCAAAGTTCCTTACATTCAGTCTCCGTATTCAGAGCATATACAAAGGTACACAAAAATTCCTCCTCCTTACCTGCCAGCAAATATGAGCATGTATTCATTTGATCACTCTTGAAAGCAAGAGTAACTCACACCTCACTTCTCCAGACAATCCAGATATGACCCAAAGCACTGTGGTTGTAGTTATGTAAATAAGACCAATCGTCAAAGACATTTGATACCTGATGGGGGTTAAGATTTCATCCAAAATAATCCTACAAGGGCACAGGGTCTCGCAGTAGTACTTAGGGATCGAATCCACACAGAGCAAAGTCACACAGTAGCACGTCCAACTTCACTCGAGCTAAGCAAGCAAAATGATTTGGTTTTGGTTACGATTGATCGGTCGTGAGAACTGATCGATCGTTTGGAACACTTCTCGGTCGATGGCAGATTATGCGGTCGATAAGTCAATGCCTGAAATGACTAAAATGAAAGAAACGTTAGAAAATTCAATATTAAAAGGCGTTAGGAAGTCAGGTAACGCATCAGAGGATGACGGTTTGAATTATTCAGGGTAGTAATGATATAACTACTAGTTTAGGCTATATAGTTGATTTCAGTAATAACTAACTATCCTTATGGTCAGGCTTACCTAGTCTAGTTCAATTGGCATCATAGTTAACTCTAACATATATCCTTTCAGAAAGAGAACCTTTGGGCTGATCAACCAACCAATCTAGGCATTAAGTTCAAGAAATCAAATCCTACTAATCTAATAAATAGAAGAGCTTTCACTATCAAGATCTGGATCTCTTACTCTAAGTGGTGTATTAGTAGCAGATTTATCCTATCATTTATATTTAAGTACTGATATGAAAGTAAATCTATAAACTACTCATTATATAATCATATTGCCTATCTACCAAACCATGATTCCTCCTAGCAAAACCTTATTCCTAACTAAAAGACTACTCAGACATAGCAAGAGTAGACATAAACATAAAGAAAATTGCCTATATAGAAAGAGTTAAGAATAGCTTCTCTGGAAATGCAGAGATTACAGACTTCTTCCTTGAAGCAATAGACAAAATGAAAGAGATAAAACTGATAAACTGTAAGCCTGGATGCCTGGAAACTTTTAGAGAATTTTTTATGTTTCTCTCGGCCGTCAGAGGTATGTATTATAAGGGAGAGGGTCGAGCAAAGGGTTGTGAAGAATCAGGAGGAAGATTTGGATAAACATCCAAAATTTAGTGATTATCTTCAGTTGATCGATCGGTCGTCGTTATCCTGACCGATCGACCGTAATCTTCCACAGCATTTCTGAAGATTCCGTATCTCATGAGTTTATCTTCAACGTAAGCAAATATCTCCCCAAATGCAACGGTACATATCTGAATTTGTTCTGGAAACTTCTTGACAAAATGGGCTTCGATCGATCGGTGGGCCTCTTGTCCGATCAATTGGGCCTTCAAGTCTTGTAGGCTTCTAGACACTCCTTCAGTAAGTTGGGCTTAACTTCTTACTCCTGAGGAAGTTTGGCACGATTCCAAGCTTATGTGAAAGCTAACTCTCGTGGCTTGATTGTCCTAACTCCCCACTTCATTCCAAACTGAATATATACTTCATCCGGGCCTGGACTTCTGATGTTTATTTTCCGGATTCGGTAAAAAGTGTCCCTTTGCAACCTTAAATGCATTGTTTTCACAAAAACACTTTGCGAACGGAAAAAATGTGAAATCCAGTAGTTTATGTTTTAAAATAAATAGTTTCTTTGATAAAAACACCAAAAAATCATATCGAAAAGCGGTAAAATATCATCATTATCAAATCCCCAAGACTTAACTTTGTTCGTCCTCGAACAAACATATGCTAAGAAGGGAAATAAGTTTGAAAAGTTTGAACTCGCTTACTTGTACCACAACTTAGAGGCGCAGCTTCGTGATGGTCATCTCGACAATCCTGCCAAAAGTTCTCATCTCATACTCCCACCACAACTCACCCAACTGGACGTCCAACAGTAATCTCAACCTGCAAATACCCTAAAGGTACCAATATTCAGACTCTCTACATTCATTCATTTTCTGTGAGCTTTCTTACTGGAAAATATCAAGTAGGTAAAACAGGCTAGGTGTGTAATGAGAGGGGGCTAATATTTAGAGGTGAGGCTAGAGTGTTTAGAGTTTACCGTAATCAAGATAAATGCGATATGTTTGCAAAAAAGCAAGAGAGATCGGACTGCTTAATGGCACAATTTCCCAATCATTCTCTCCTTAGCTTGGTTTGTTCCTCCCCCATACTTAGATTCTTCAGAGGAATTTAAAGTCTTCTTGAACTCCTCGTACTCCTTTAAACGTTTTCCACCTTTCTTCANACTTAGATTCTTCAGAGGAATCTAAAGTCTTCTTGAACTCCTCGTACTCCTTTAAACGTTTTCCACCTTTCTTCATTTTAATCCCTGATTTTCCTGGCCTTTTTGTTACAAGTATGGATCATAAAGTTTCTACATTTTTTTTTTTTTACAATGAAGCTTTCACCTCAAGTAACAAGGCACAAATTTTACCTTAATATTGATGAAATGTTACCATAGAAATCAGCCTTGACACCNTTAATTTTGATGAAATGTTACCAGAGAAATCAGCTTTGACACCTTTTCTTTGAATTTTCATGCATGTATTAAGAGCGTAGTATGTTCTTCGCCAGTCTTCACGAATGATTGGAAAACTGCGTTGGTCTCATCTCTCCGGCCATTTTACACATACTGCATATAAGACAAGAAAGAAAAAGAGACGGCATGGGGTTTAAAAAGAGGTTAGGTTTATGGGTGTGGAGCAACTTAAGATAAGTTGACCGTTCAGGATCAGCAAGAGAGTGGTAAAGTGGATAAGAAGTCTTGAATGGATTTGTTTTCCCTAGACTAATATCTCCAGCAAAAAAGATTTAAATTCCGGTTTAGGTCCAAATAAAATAGAGTCAGAAATCAGAATTATTAAAGTATGCGCAAATCGTGATGTGCTGGGGAGGCTTGAGTACGAAGTTTCTGAAATGAGTGCCTCGGGGCAGTCTTGTAAAAATGGTCACTAGGCCGCTGTTCTAGTGTTAGCAAGGTCCTTGTTCCAGACCTGGATTGACTCAACAAAATGCTTTTTGACTCGATAAAAATTTTTAAAATGGGTGTAAAAGTACGTCAAAAGAAATAAACAGGTTAGATAACGAGGAATACCCCCCCCCCTAGACTTGAATAACATCGTCCCCGATGTTGACAAGCTGTGAGAGCAAAATGGGGATGGAAATGAATTGAAATAGAGATGGAAAATGGTACCTCGTTGTCTTCAAGTGTATCAGATGACCTTCTTTGTCTTATCGAAATTGAAAGGACTTTACAGGAGTAGTAGAGGATTTGTACCGGACATCATCAGTAAATTATCATTTGTCGTTTTGAATTGAGGAAGTGTTCATCTCTCTGGAACTTCATCGATCGATGCAGCCATCAATCGATCGAATCACAGCGTGATTCTCTTGATTTTTTACTCTCTCTCTCTCGATTAGTGTTGAAGCATGCAACATTCTCCTGGATCACCAGTTGATTCGAATCAGTGGCCTCTGGTTTTCCCTGGAAAAAGTAAAATGAGCTTGTGAACTGCAGACGATCGATCGATTGTTGTTTAAGGCGATCGATCGATTCTTTATCCTCTTGGTTGGATCCTTGAATTCTATTTCCTGAGACACGAACCAATGCGTTAAAAGTAAATTTAATCTAAGACACATTAGTAGGTTGCCATATCCTATTTCCTAAGACACGAACCAATGTGTTAAAAGTAAACTTAATCTAAGACACATTATTGGGTTGCCTCCCACTCAGCGCTTTTGTTTAATGTCGGTTAGCTCGACATATTTTGGAGAATTTTAGTTCTCCGGTGGGTGGTCAGACGGTTGAGGCTCCTACTCCTTCAAATTCGGCTTCTTTTCCGGCCTTGGGTCTTCCTGGAACAACTTCCTCCTGACTGGAGGTCGTGCCAATAACTTGATATTTACCGGGTAGTGAACCGTGTCATCGACATGCTTTAGGCACACGCTTCCTTTCTCCAGGTCGATTACTGCACCTGCGGAACATAAGAATGGTCTAGCAAGTAGCATTGTTGCTTCAACCTTTGGGTCAGTGTTCATGATGAGGAAATTAGTAAGAATAAACACACTACCCACTTGAACAGTGATGTTGTAGGTGATTCCTAAAATGTCTCCGGGAGTAGTATTTTCTAAGGTTATTCCTTGTGACAATTTATGAATGGAATAAATACCTAACATGTCAGCATCAANTAGCATTGTTGCTTCAACCTTTGGGTCAGTGTTCATGATGAGGAAATTAGTAAGAATAAACACACTACCCACTTGAACAGTGATGTTGTAGGTGATTCCTAAAATGTCTCCGGGAGTAGTATTTTCTAAGGTTATTCCTTGTGACAATTTATGAATGGAATAAATACCTAACATGTCAGCATCAACCCTTGACATGAGATTTAAGCAAGTTCCCGAGTCACACATGGTGTTGTTGAAAGGCAGCCCCTCGATGGAGATTGGGATAGTGAACTTCCCTGGATCGTCTCTCTTCTCGAGCATCTTCATGCGCGGTGTAGTACACCTTTGCACTTTGTAGAAGAGTGCCTTCACATCTCCTGATGGTCCTTTGAATGGGCAGAAGAAGTCTTGCAGTGGATAGACATCCCAAGCCTCTTCGGAGGAGAAGTTTGGAGGGATCCTCCTTACTTGGTTCTCGAAAATGTGGAAGAGGTGTTGTTTGAGTAGCAGTTGGGCCTCTTTAGGTAAGGTAGGGGTGTCTTCTATTTATGAGACCTCTTCGTTACACGAGAAGTTAAGTCCCTTCTCATCTAGAGCCCAATCGATCATTCCAATGTGCAGAGGCGTCTGGTAGGTCTCTATTATTCTTATAAGGCGACCTTCTCTTGTCCTTTCATTTAGCCCTCTCTGATTCCGTCCTATCCACTCCTCATGCTGTTCCTGAGCATCTTGTAGTTCCTTAATTCTAGTGGTCAGGGAGTTGAACTTCTGATTCATCTCATCAGTGAGATGGTCCAGCTTTGCTTCGATCCTTTCTTCAAAACTCCTTTGGGCAGCCATGAATTGTGCTAGCATCTCTTCTATTCTAGTGTTTGAGAACTCCGAGCGGAGTGGACGGGGAGGTTGAGATCTTTGACTCTCTCCTCCATAGGTATGGTAAGAGTCGATCATCCTAGACTCCGAGGGGCCAACGTGTGGGTTCCAAGGTTGGTATGATCTCCTAGGAGACGAAAAATGCCTGTAGGGGCCATTTTGAGCATCATTGTTTTGATGAGCCATGAGTGGCTACCTGAAACAAATTAAACAAATTAAAAATGCAAAAAACAGAAAATAAATAAACTAAAAATAAAATAAGTGAAAAGCTTAGTCTGGAGTTCGATTGTTATGCTAGTGGTCACTGTTGCTCCCCGGCAACGGCGCCAAAAAACTTGATGGGTATTAAATTTTCACCCAAAAGAATCCTACAAGTGCACAGGCTCTCGCGGTAGTACTTAGAGATCGAATCCACAGAGAGCAGAATCACACAATAGCATGTCCAACTTCACTCGAGCTAAGCAAGCAAAATGATTTGGTTTTGGTTACGATCGATCGGTCGTGAGAACTGATCAATCGTTTGGAACACCTCTCGGTCGATGGCAGATTATGCGGTCGATCGGTCAATGCCTGAAATGACTAAAATGAAATAAACGTGAGAAAATTCAATATTAAAAGGCGTTAGGAAGTCAGGTAATGCATCAGAGGATCACGGTTTGAATTATTCAGGGTAGTAATTATATAACAACTAGTTTAGGCTATATAATTGATTTCACTAATAACTAAATATCCTTATGGTCAGGCTTAGTTAGTCTAGTTCAATTGACATCCTAGTTAACTCTAACATATATCCTTTCAGAAAGAGAACCTTTGGGCTGATCAACCAACCAATCTAGGCATTAAGTTCAAGAAATCAAATCCTACTAATCTAATAAATAGAAGAGCTTTCACTATCAAGATTTGGATCTCTTACTCTAAGTGGTATATTAATAGCATATTTATCCTATCATTTAGATTAAGTACAGATACGAAAGTAAGCCTATAAACTACTCATTATATAATCCTATTGCCTATCTACCAAACCATGATTCCTCCTAGCAAAACCCTATTCCTAACTAAAAGACTACTCAGACATAGCAAAAGTAGACATAAACATAATGAAAATTGCCTATATAGAAAGAGTTAAGAATAGCTTCTCTGGAAATGCAGAGATTACAGACTTCTTCCTTGAAGCAATAGACAAAATGAAAGAGAACAAAGAAACTGATAAACTAATAAATTGTAAGCATGGATGGCTGAAAAATTTTAGAGAATTTCTGATGTTTCACTCGGCCGTCAGAGTCTGTATTTATAGGGGAGAGGGTCGAGCAAAGGGTTGAGAAGAATCAGGAGATTTGGATAAACATTCTAATTTTAGTGATAATCTTCAGTTGATCGATCGGTCGTCGTTATCCTTACCGATCGACCATAATCTTCCTAAGCATTTCTGAAGATTTTGTATCTCCTGAGTTTATCTTCAACGTAAGCAAATATCTCCCCAAATGCAACGGTACATATCTGAATTTGTTCTTGAAATTTTTTGACAAAATGGGCTTCGATCGATCGGTGGGCCTCTTGTCCGATCGATTGGGCCTTCAAGTCTTGTGGGCTTTTGGACACTCCTTCAGTATTTTTGGCTTAACTTCTTAGTCTTGAGGAATTTTGGCACGATTCCAAGTCCATGTGAAAGCTAACTCTCGTGGATTAATTTTCCTAACTCCTCACTTCATTCCAAAATGAACATCTACTTCATCTGGGTCTGGACTTCTGATGTTGATTTGCTGGATTCGGTAAAAAGTATCCCTTTGCAACCTAAAATACATTGCTTTCACAAAAACACTTTGCAAACAGAAAAACGTGAAATCCAGTAGTTTATGTTTTAAAATAAATAGTTTTTTTGATAAAAACACAGAAAAATAATATCAAAAAGCGGTAAAATATCATCTCTATCAATACCCAAAATGGAGCTCTCTCTTCTTTAACTCTCGTCTCCAAGAGTCCTTCAAATTGAAACAAATGACTTTGCACCCACTGTTTTAGTATGCTTCACATGTTTGTTAAATCCCGAGACATTTCATATGAAACTCGACATTAATGACCCCATTTCTTTTCTTTCAATATGTTGAAGAAATTCAACATGCTGAATCCACATACGCTGCCAACAAAAATTAAACAGCCACATTGCAAGGGATCAACAGTTTAATTTTTTTTATATATTCAACACCCCATTGTGGGTAGTCTAACCGATAAGATACAAAAAAAAAAATTAACATATAACTTAACTAAATTTAATAATTAATTTCAAAATTAAAATTCTTCTTCTCTGACGACGACTACTATCCCCCCCCCCTCCCCTCAAAATCAGGTCTTCTCTTATCTATAAGCTTCATCCTCTTCATTATGATAAACTTTAAATCTTCCTATGAATTTATGTTGTTTCTCATTTTTCTCATCATGGATATCTCTTTTATCGCAATGTCCTTACAATTAACTCTAGCTACAGTTTTAGATTTCATGAATGGCTAATCAAATTAAGATTTTTTGTCGTATTTGTTATCGCTGTCAAGAGTTTTCTTATCTTGTTCTCTTCCTCAAAGACACAATTAGTTTGACTTGAGCTCACCTAAACTTGACTGTTTTTCAATTTTATCGGTTTGAAATGATATGACATTATCTTTTAACACGATATTTAAGCTGTTTGAAAAAAAAAAATCTTCATGAAATTTTAGATAAACGCTTGTAGTGTGTGTTATTTATTTTTAGAGTTTTGTGTTTTCTCAAAGATTAAAACGACATTAATTTTCTTTTTCTTTTTGGAATATTAGCTGAACATATTTAAAAAGTGAAAGATATCTATTATAATTAGTTATAAAATGTTATACACCAGAGAGTGAGAACACATATGAACAACTATTATATGGCTCCATAACTGCAAGAAGACTAAGTGGTTGGCCCGCACCCTGTGTAGGCAGTGAATTGTTAATTTAATACGTTCAATTTTGATTGTTTGAGTGAAGAGATGATGAAAAAATAAATAAATAAATGCAGTACCAAAGATATTGCACTTTATTTTGCCCAAAACAAAAAAAAAAGGTAACGTAAACATATGGGAATATAATACAAATTTTGGAAAACCCCAATGTAAACCACATTCATTGTCTCTTTTTGTGCAATCTTCCATTAGATGCTTAGTTGATGCTTAATAAGAAATATAAATTTACCTTATTATTTGAGATTGATGGCTTACGAATCAAGTGAGGACACAGTAGTAAAGATTTAAGAGACTACAAAGTGCAGAAATGATTTCCATTTGTTTAGATAGTTCAAGAACACAACTCACCGTGTATGCGGTTATGAACTCCTTGAATTCTTTCGACATGACATGAACAATTGTCTTTTGGCTGCTTTTACTCTCGTCAATGATGAACTGATCTTTCTCAGAAGTAGTAAATTCAGGAATGTCTTCTGAAAGAAGAGAAGATTAATACTCATAGCTTGAAATCAGTTCCAAACATAAGGAGGCTAAAATAGAAGAACCAAGAAATAAAACACGTATGTATAAGCAACTGGTTTTACTTATGAGCATATAAACTTTGTATTTTGAATGATACAAATGAGCTAGATAAAAAAAAGTGATGCATGACAACAACAAACAACGATACCAGAGAACAGACTATGCCAATTACACCAACAAAAAGTAGAGCTCTCCTTCCAAGTTTTTCGTTAACTGCAAAACTGAGTCGATCATCTACCTGAGAAAAGAGGTAAATCATAAAGAGGTAAAAGAAGAAAAAGTTAGCACTGAAGGTTCCGGGTGTTTTTAGAAGACACTGTAAAAGAACTAAAAAAGACACGTACCTAGATTGCCACTCTTCTTCTTCATTCCGTCACCACCATTCATGAAACTAAATTGTCTCTCCATTACTACATAAAAATTTTATTTCTTCTAAAAGAAACCGACGAAGGCTTCTCTTCTTCTCCATTGCTCTTTCATTCCCTTTTCCTTTGATTTGCTCCATTAATTATTTGTATTATTGGTTATGTATTAGATGATAAACACACACACAAAAAAAATATAAAAGACTGTTATTTTTGTTTGTTTTACCTCTGTAGTTGCACAAAAAATAAGTTTATAACCACACCTCAATACGCTAACATTTGGGGAGTTTTGAGGGTCGAGGTCATAATTGTGATGCCAGTCTGCTATTACGCGGAGTTGGCTCCCAATCTTCATTTTTCCGTGTAATGATCAAAATATTAAACATTACATATATAAAATTATACCAAATAGAGAAATTCTGTTATTGTATAGTTTTCTAATAATAAGTCGATTGAGATAGCTAAAATCCTCATGAAGTTAGTCCCTGAAAAGAAGGCCTTAAAACCATTTTTAAACATGTGTAACTAAAGTGAAGTTAACAAAGCAAAAAGTAAAAGCTACTTATGGATCTTTTTGGAAAACCTCGATTAAAAGCGTGTTAATGAATTACACTACATATATTAGTATACTAGGTGCTGCCCGCGCTAAAGCACGGGATAGCTATTTTTAATACATTCCTAAACAATTAGTTGAACTTACAACTTTTAATATTAAAAAAGTATTCAACTTAAATCAAATCAATGTAAATAACGACATAAAAAAAAAGTTACTCAACCAAACCTAGTGCATAACATTCGTTTTTAAAAGATTGAAAAATCCTCACATTAATTGTAGGATTTCTTAAAAAATAGTAGGACTTCTCACAATATTGAAATACATTATTAGATGGTAACTTTTTCCACACACACTTGGTACAAAAGTGATACGACCAATCACTCGATATGTCAAATCTCATTCTAATTTATTTGAGAAATCAACATACATGAGTTTTCTAACCGCGTGAAACCACATAAATTTGAATATTTTGAAAGATGTGGTGAAAACTTATACTGTAAAATAACAAATAAAGAATTCTAAAACACGGAGGTCAAGGAGAATTTCAAAAATACCATTTTTGGTGTAGCTTTTTTTCAAAAAACCCATTTTTAACTGTTTTTAACTAAATTACCATTTTTAAATATATTTAAAATGTCATCTAATGTTTTTTGGGGTTCCCTAAAATCCTAAACACCAAAAAAATTTTTATTTAAAAATCACTAAAATATAAACCCTAAATCTCAAACCCATGTAACACTAAACCCTAACCCTACAGGATTTTAACCCTAAACCCTGGAACCTTGAACAAATTCTAAATCCTAAAAGATCGCCTTTTTTTACATTTTTTAAAGCAAATTACTATTTTAAATATTTAAAAATGTCTTATAATGTTTTTTTGGGTTTTAAGGTTTAGGATCTAGGGTTTATGGTTAAAACCCTGAACCCTAAAATCCTAAACACCCAAAACGATCTTTATTAAAAAATCACTAAAATCTAAACCTTAAAATATTAAATCTTAAACCCAAATAACACTAAACCCTAATCGTATACGGTTTTAACCCTAAACCTTGGTTCCTTAAACGAACTCTAAATCATAAAAAGTGGGAGATTGCTAAAACTCAAGCGACTCTCATAGTGGGAGATTGATAAATCGAACTTGGAATCGCAGTAGATAGTTGTAGCGAAAAAAGTAAGAGGAGATGTCAACACTTGTGTAATAAACCACTGTAGAGAAATATATCATGGCTTTATTTATATTTTTAAACATTATTTAATGTTCTTTTGTAGTGTTATACGGATTTTAACAAATAAACACATTGATTTTCCGCGCGGAGATTCCAAATAATTCATGACTTTAGTTTGTTTTTAATATGATTTGATAGTCAAAACACTTGAATTTTAAAAGAATTTTTACCAAATAACAACATATCCAACAAAACGATATAAGTAAGCAAGTCACGTTCTTTAGTACACACCATTTTTATCGTTAATGAGTATACTTTTGTTTAGAAAAGTTTTTTCCAAATAACAACATACGTAAAAAGATGATATAAGTAAGCAAGTAATGTTCTATAGTACACAATCTTTTTTTATCGTTTTTTTTTTCGTCAAGTAATTTGATTAATTTATGAAAAGAGAAACAGAGAGTTTGGACCAATAACTGAAACAGAGCAAAAACAGAGCAGGGAACACGAAACTAAAGAGGAATGAAAGACAAATTAGAGAGCTACAGCTCGGTCTTGTTCGAACTACTGGTGTAGACACATCGGGTAGCCGCTGGCAACATACGATTGGAAACGATCATCGGAAGTGACACTAGCAGCAATGCAGGAAGCAGCCTTATTGGTCGAGGGTCTCTCAGGAACAACTGACCATTCCACCTTCGCATGGAGCAGTTCATGGAGGTGACTTAACGTGATATCATAAGCTGGAAATTCATCCGGTTTGAGTAAAGCCGTAACTATCTCCGGTGTGTCAGCCGCCAAGATGATGTGATGCATCTTCAGGATATCCATTCTCTCAAAAGTGACGGTCCAAGCGAGGATAGAGGCCTCCTTGATGGAAGATATCTTAGAGAAAGCCCGACGACTATGAAGCAAGGTTATACCAGAGCAATCGCGGACCACCCAGGAGACACCGGCTACAACTTTTTGTTTCGACCAGCTTAAGCCTATGTTGCACTTGAGAGTATCCATAGGTGGGGCTTCCCAAACTGCAGCATCTGAATTAGCCATGCTTTCTGAGCCACTCCCTGGCTTGTTAACTGTAAGCCACTCAAGAGACTCGTCCAAAGCTCGTTTGGAGAGTTCATAAGGTAAAGAAAGTCTGTTTTCAAAAACTACCATGTTTCGGTGTTTTCATAAGTGCCAGAGGACCCATGGAGGAACTAAACGAATTTCGGGGTGAAAGCGTTGATCGTCCATGATTTCCATGATAGAGAACAAATTTTCGAAGAGATTGTCAACAGAAAAACCTGGAGCAGGCAATGGGATCCCCGAGAGCGCCCATACTTGAACGAACTAGATTGTGGTCTAGCTTTCAAGCCTTTCGCTATCCA
>OVAP01001462.1:836-23863 GCA_900406295.1 Aurinia saxatilis | reverse complement strand
TTAGATAGTCAAAGGATTATTGACTAGTGCTTTCCAGGCATTTTCAATCATCCATATCAAAGTCACATAAGTCACTGAACATAGTATATACAAGTAAACATACCTTTGGAGTAACGGGCTTTTTCTTCCTGACAAACTTATTCTGAGGCTGATTGTCGACATAAGCTCTCGCCGCAATACTCTCTCGTCCTCTGTCACAAACTCACAAGCATAAGAAGTAAACACACAAGCCACTTCTTCAACAGTAACCAAGCTTAAAAAAGAATTTGATAATCTCATAGCACAAGTATAGAATTTGATACACACAAAAACAAAACAAGAACATATAAATTCAATAAATAAAGCTCTAGCATTAACAAGAAAAAACCCAGAATAAATAAACAAAATTAATTAGGGTAATGCACAGAAAGGAACCTGGTGGAAAGAGAACGAGTCCAACTATCTCTCTTAGGTCCATTGATGAAACTAGTACGAAACGGTTTCATGACCGAAGTTGACAAGGCCCATTCATGAAAGTGTGTAAATTAATAAGTTTGGTCCAAGCCTTTTCATCTTGGGTTGGTCATGTTACTAATAAACCGATTTATAGAGTAAACCAGTTAAAAACCATTAACCATTTTTTCTTAACAACAAAGCAGTGTTTTTTCATGGAGACAGACATTATCTTATATGAGACAACAACAAAAAAGTCCCACTCCCCCCCCTTCACCTTAGAGATCCTTATTCTATGCGAGCATCTACGATATTCTACACACAAAAGAGGATGTTGCATGCTGAGTAGCTATAATTTACAAAGACACTTAGCCATATCATATATATCTTACTACCATCATTCAAAGGATTGCTTAGTGAAACCCACCGGGTTACTCATTCTCGGTGTCAGAGGAATTAGACGTGGGGACATCAATTGGGAAGTCATCGTTTGGAAATGGTTGTGGACAGTTCAAGCCCAGGCCGATAACAGGAAGAGGTGTCTCCTCGGTTCTGCTTACGTTGGCTTCAACTTGAACTGAATCAGCACTTCATGTCCCAATTTGAATGTCGGGTTGGTAAGTTGTGTTGTCTTCTTCCATTTCGTGCTGGTTTGTAGAAACTGGTAGAAAACCAAAGATTATTATGTTAGAAACATTTGACCTTGACCTTAATTTATAGAAACATCAACAATGCCTAGTTCGCTTGGTTAATGTTTAAACTTACGTTGTGAATCACTTCCATGAACAATGTTTGCTTATGCTACTTGGTCCCTAAATGATGGCATGTGATGTGCATCGTTATCATTCAGAATGATAATAGGGACATCTGTTGGCCGAATGATATCTACAATGAGAATTAGTCTCCACAAAAGCTAAGTAATAATTCGTTATATACATGACATTGCATTTATTCTAATAATTAAAGTATTCATACAGTTTAGGATGGAACAAGGTGTGTACCGGTTTGACTTGCATGGATATATGTGGTTGAAACCAAGCTCTGGTTGCCGTTGAATGGGAAGTCCATTTGGATGTCAAGGTCATTGGCGCTTCCAATGACAATGCACATGTCATCCGAAGAACCAGTAGAAGATCTATCTTCCTCATTCCCCTCTTCATCAACAAGCAACGGATTTATTTGTGTTCCATCCGGTGTCAGTTGACAGAGTAAATACGGGCTCTCAATGGGTATAAATGAAGGTCCTTCAAGCTCCCCACCTACAATATATCCTTCGGCCATCAAACCTTCCGATAACATTGTTGAATCTTGATTACCCTGAGAATTAGTTTGCAATTGTTGGACCGGATTGAGAAGGGGGAGATTAGGATCTCCAAATACATGTGGTTCTTGGTTCTGGGTAACGGTGTTTCCATTTTCTATATCGGGGGCCGAAGACAGTGTACATAATCACGTGTTTAAGATAATGAAAGTAGTAACTCTTATCAACGATCAATGATATAAATTTTTCTTCTGTGTAAAGTAATCATATTTTTACCTGGACTAAGACTTAGGTCAATCACATCATCTTCTGGTACCGGCTGCAGCTGGAGGTTCTCTGTTGGTTGTTATGGGGGTTGCTCTACATTACCATTGTTCAAATTGGGAGCTCGTGGTTGGTCTCGTAGATGCTGCCTACGTTGTATCTCGAAATTAAACCATTTCCTCTAGTGTAAATATGCATCTGAGAACATCAGGACTTGCTTCGATATAGTCACCCGAGGTAAGATTTGTTTGAGATGACAATTTTGATCAGTTAAGTGTAAAGTATATTGTTTAACTCCATATGTTGTTACAACTTTATAATGTATAAACATATGTTAAACAACCATTTATCAAAACCACATTACTCAAAATACTATATATCTGTAAAATTTAAAATCCATACCTCCAATCCCCCGATAATTTGATGAATAGTTACGCAATTCCACAATTCGCTCATCCACACAATAAGAGGTTCCTCCAATAGCACAACCCTCATGGCGAGTGAACTGATATCTCGTTATATTCTTAGGTCCATCGGTGACAGTCAGCATTAGATCAGTATACCTCTGCAGCAGAGTCATGAAGAAGGAGGCTTCTTCAACATTCCACACATCAACAGGTGGTCAAATTCTACCCGAAGGCATAGTAGAGAACATAGGGCACTGATAAATAAGGATAACTGGATCATGAATAGTTAGATTGTATTGCATCCTGGACATATTAAGAAGACCAATGAAATTTGTTGAATCGTCGATCATGAATGCTATCTCCTCATCGACTGGATGCCGATGGAAAACCCAGTCTCCCCCGTCTCCTTGTTCCCATTTTCCTCTTCGAATTCAGACAAATCTCCTCATCTACATCGGTAAACAAAGCACTTAGATCTGACAAGCTTACAATCATCAGCAGCTTTAAAACAAAATGGTAGGCCAGAATACAACATCGGCAATATAGCAAAGTTCATAATATGCTAAAAACTAGGGTATTAAGTTTTTGGTTGTGACCAAAATCGAGTTCCCTAATTTTACACAGCAATATCCATACATTTATGAACCATCAACTTGCATGGGGTGACAAAAGACATTTATGGAGTACCATTCAAGATCCATTACACAACATAAATAACTGATACATACTATGTTCGTAACTGGGGACAAATAGCGACATATCGTGTATTTAATAAGCAAGTGTTCGATTCGTTACAACAAAAGAAACCTTTTGGAAACTTTAATGAGGTAGGAAAAAAGATGAAGTGGTGAGGAGTGGGGATGAAGAAGACTGAGTCCACTGATTTTATAGCCGGGTAAACAATATTCTGCAAACACACAATATATGTGTAAGTAATGCCGGTAAATCCTTCAGATTTCGCGCATCCAACTGCCGCCGATTTGGCCAGAGCAATTGCATGGAAGAGATTGTGCCAACAATGTCTACAAACCTAGGTAAGCTACTAATTCTTATTCGTAATCACTGTTTAAAGATTTGTAAATTTTATATATATCTCATTAATTATTAATTTCGGTTTTGCTTAGGAAAGTAAGAGTATGGAAGTATATTTGTTGGGTTTTGCTACAGAGAACATTAGTTTTGACAAAGGTTTGGCTAAAGCCTAAATATCATTCGCCAATATAATTTTCTAAACTATATACTCATTATAATATGTGCGGGAAAGTAAATTTTTTTTATTCATCTGATTTTCAAATAACAAAAGTCATCACGAGAGTATGACATAAAACTGTAAAAGACATTATTCTGGACCTAGTTAGTATCACTATCCTAAATAAGGATGTCTAGATACTTCGTCTAATATCCAGTTGTAGTCGATCATGAAGCCATGCCGGTACCCAAAGCTAAGTATGATTGGAACCTTCCTTCTCTTGTAACACTGCTCGCAATAGCTCTAGCCACCCCATTTGCTGCGGGCTTAACCAATTCAAAGTTAACCGACTTAAAGAAGATAGTAATTAAAGTTGTGATGCTTAATATCAGGAATCTATATTTTGGCCAATCCAAAGGTTTCTGAATAGCCTCTATGGCCACACTACAATCAGCTGAGATAATGATATCCTGATAATGAAGATCTCTTAAACTTTGTAAAGTCCATCCTATGCATTGTAACTTCGCTGTGATTCTATTGTGTGCTTTTGAAAAAGCATCCTGAGCATGAGCCAGAGCCAATCCTTGATGATCTCGAGCTATCCATGCACCACCTACCATCCATCTGTCATTTGTCCAATGCGCATTAATATTGCATTTAATCGCACCTTGTGGAGGGAAAGACCAGTGAACATCTCCATTCAACTTAGCATTATTTCGAACCGGATCCTGTTCTGGTTGAGAAACCGCAAACCAAACATTCACAAGCTCGAAAGTTTCTTGAACTAGTACCGATATATCTCTGGATGTGTTTGCATACAAGATCTGATTACGATTCTTCCAAATAATCCATAAGAACCAAGGTAAGGCACGTCGTCTCTCTTCACTTACAGCTACATTCTCCATAATATCAAATACTAACTGTATATTCTCCTCCAATATGGAACAAAAGTCCACCGTATCTGGAAAAACTTGTGCTAAATCCCAAATATTGCAGGTCATAATGCAACCAAACAACACATGGTTGATCGTTTCCGGGGAAATTTTACAGATTTAACATAAGGAATCAACTGTCATACTACGAGTAATTAACCGAGTCGCAACCGCAAAACCTTGCGATATGCATCGCCATAAAAACAAACGAATCTTCGACTCTGTTTTTAAAGTCCATACTCGCTGATTAAGCCTAACACGAATGGCAAGTAAATTAGTACGGTAATATAATATCGATGTGGATGTCTGGAATGGGCTAATGGGCCAAAAAAACAAATCTAGGACTCTAACAGCGTGGGTTGTGTCATACGGATACCGTCAGATATATAACACGTGGCGACATCTAGTTAAGGTGCGAAAACCCTAGCTCTCGACTGAAACTCTGGTGTATATAAAGCGTGAGAAAGAGTTGCAAAGAGTAACATAGACTTTAGGGTACTCTCTCGATTTACGACTGTTTTGCTTTTCTTCTTGCTCTGGGTTTTAGTTGTTTTGATTTTTGGGTTAAATAGTGGACAGTGATGATTGATATTTGGTCTCGTTCGTCGTAATATAGGCCTTAAAAAGCTTGTTTGCCGACCATTCTGTTATATCACCACCCATAAACTGAGTCCATCAATCCCTTTTTGTTCTTATGTTTTGTATCGGTTTTGGCCTATGATTTAATCAATCTTGACAAGCATATGTCTGAATTAATCCTTGTTGATAAATCTAATCTTCTCTATGAGGCCGCTTTTTATTCCTAAGCAAATCCGATTTTGGTTTTTTCGTCCTTAAATGGAAAGGGTCATAAACTGAGTCCATCCCTCTTTTTTTTTATATAATGTTCGTCTCGTGTTTGGCCTATGATTCAATCAATTTTGACAAGCATATGTCTGAATTCAACCTTGTTGATAGATCTAATTTTCTCTATGAGGCCGCTTTTTAGAATATTCTAAGCAAATCGATTTTGTTTTTTTCGCCTCCCCTTGAATTTGAAAATATTAATGGAAAGGGTCAAGTGAGGATTGAGAACGCATAGTTCAGATGATAAATATCTTAGATGATTACAATCTTCAGCATAGTCTTTCGCTCCTATCTGATGACCCTTCCCTCTTTTTCTTCTATCCAAGTTCGTTATATTGTTTATTTGTATCTGTTCTAATCTGAAAATGAAATAACAGGACTCCAGAAGAGAAACTGAAATTACAACATAGTACGACCTCTGGACAATTTCAATTAACCAAACATTATGTGCGACAGGCCTAAATGCCCATCTGTGACCTTGAACGGGCAGTTTTTTGTTTCTTCTGTAGACTTGTTATAACAACAATAATTTGATAATATACTGAATTTTAGATCCGATTATTAATCTGAAGTAATTTGGGTTCGTGAGATCGGTAGAGCGCATAAATATATGTGATGTAGATTAAACATGTGATTGGTTAATGAATATACGTTCGCCTGGTATACAAGCACAAAACAATTGGTTTAAACTATTAAGTAGATTACGCAATTTGGTTACATAAGAGGCATGTTTGAACATTTCTACAAAACACTTCTCTACCATTTTAAGATTCAAAGCCATGCATGGTGGGTATTCTAGAGTACTTACAAAGTTAAGTTGAATTGATTTACGGTATGTAGCAGCAGGATTCTGTATTGAAGCTATTAAATCTTTTGACAGCTCATGAGGCAAATTATGTAATATATGACGTACATTCCTGTGACATTCAGCATTGTCAGGGTAAACTTGTGATCTGAAATGTAATCTTTGTTTAGAAGACCTTCAGGTTTCCATATAGTCAATAAAGTGGTCAACAATTATCTATTGTTAGAAAGTACAATTTTCTCTCGAAGTATTGGATGGTGGAAATGCTTAACGAACTAATTATTCCAGAGGACATTGTTCTTATCACGGGGATGCCACAGGCTCTTTCTTCGTCATTAAGGGTTTGATAAAAGATTTCAAAGACGTGCATATGAGAAATGAGAAATGAGAAATAATCTTTTGTTGTAGTAGCCAAAAACCTTTTAAGATGGGTTTTTTAGGTGTTTTCTCGAATACTTCTCTATATTGAAATTTTGATTTTTATTGGGCCTCCAACATGACAAACGGATAACAGATACATTTTAGAGAAATTTTAAAGAATACCCATTTCAATATGTCTATTTCAAACTATTTGAGTTTATGTTTGAGGTATAAGTATTTTATTTAGGGATTAAATCTTGTAGGGTTAAAGTTTAGTGTATTACAATTTTATAGGTATCAGGTGCGGATCCAGAGGATTTTTTTCATAAATATTAACTAAAAGAATATTTAATAAATGTTTCAAAAATATTGGTGTTCAAACAAAATTTTCAAAAATATAATGTCGCACTAAAATGATAAACAACAATCTACCAAATTTTAAAACAATCTTTACATGCAAAAAAAAAAAGTATACTAACCGACGATAAAATTTATAAGTTAAATAATATTGGGTTAAAAACTTTTAAAAACATAAAATGAGCTTTAAAATTTAAGTTAGTGTTTGTTCTTTTTTAGCCTTGTTTAAGTTAATTTGAATGAATTAATGGAACAATAAAAATCAATGGGTGCACAAATTAGTATTTTAATGGGTGCACAAGCTCAATTAGTTACATAATTACATGATTTATTAAAAAAAAAAACTATGGGTGAATGTGCATCCATAATCACTTCTATACATCCGTCTATATTAGGGTTTATATTTTACGAGTTTTGGATTTATTAAGTATTAAAACCTTTTTTAGGGTTTATAATTTTAGGGTTTAGGGTTAAAACCCTAAACCCTAGATTTTGAACCCTATAACCCTACAAAACATTATAGGATATTTAAAAATATTAAAAATGATAATTTAGATTGAATTTAGATTGAAACTGATATATTTTTAAAAAATAGCACAAAAAATAGTATTTTTAAAAATATGCATCCAAAATATACATTTTTAAGATTTCTTTACATTTTAGCTATACAGAGTGACACCACTAACATTTTAAACTTTGAAATTGACTAAATCCGATATTAATTTTTTTTCTTTTTTATTGTTTGGATACGTATCATTTAATAAATAGACGTTAATATTTAATTATTATTTTTATTGATTATAATAGATAATTCATTAAAAATATTACAAAATAAGAAAAACATGATTTTCAAAAATATTATTTTATTTATTATTAATTCATTAAAGTGTTAGTGGTGTCAGAATATATTATGCGGACAAAAAAGAATTAGGATGGAGAGCAGCTAGATGTATTCACATCCATATATATTGTGGTACACCAGTCTTTAGCAATGAAGTTAATTTTTTATCAAACCTTTTCAACTCAGAAGCGCATCGCTTAGCACAAATCATTATACTAAAACAATGAAGAAACTGTAATGATCACATAAATACATCGACGTTCAATCCGATTTTCGTTTCGGTTTTGGTTCGGTTTTCAAATTTTTTGATTTACCAATTTACGAAATTTAGTTACCATATTACTACCATATCTATTTTGGTTTGGTTTGGTTTGGATACATTCAATTTATTCGGTTTTTAACTAAAAACCATAATTGTATTTTATTCTATTTTTAAATAATATAGATTTCAGCTATATTAAAAAATATAAATAACTAAAATTGACAAAAATGAAAGAACAAAAACACAACATTTCCCTAAAAATAAAAAGTAATAAACCTTATGAAAAATTAAAACTTTAAAAGAATATCAATGAACAAAAACTAAAACCATGAAAACCTTTAAATTCAACTTTTCCATTCACCATTAACTCTCGTCTCCTACTCCGATCGTACAAAACTCTATATAAAAAAGAAAAAGCAGCAATACATTTAACTAGATCTAGTTATCACTAAATAATTACATATACTAAATCAATACACACAACACAAGATATGAATTACCTTCCAGGAGAGGTTCTTTTAGGGAGCCGCCGATAACTTATTAGCAATAGATTATCTTAAGTCGTATACTTTATATATAAAGATTTATAATTATATAGATAGATCATTAGGGTTTTTCTAATTATACTACTTATATTACTTTAATATTTAAGTTAAGATTTCCGGTAAGATTATTAACAGGATAATATATAAAGATATATAATATTTTGGATATAAATAAATCAGTTTTTTTTGTTCGATCGATTTTCTCGGTTTATTACCGTACCATATCCGTATCCACAGTTTTTATAAAATCATATTCATATGGTTAATCTGGTATAACCATATCAATTTTTTCGATTCGATTCGGTACAATGCAATTCAGTTTAACTGGATTGAACACCCCTACACTGCCAAGTCGTTGATTTGTGGTATGTGAATGGGAGTAAAAGGTTCAAGTCGGTGTCTATTACCTCTAAAGATTTACTTTAAAATTATTCACTGCAAGCGATTATGACCAAATGACAACACAATTTTTAGAGAGCTAAAGTTGCACCGCTAACGATTAGATTCAAACCAAGTTAATTAAATTAAAATAAATGATTAACAAAAACAATTTATGAAAAATCTATGCATAATTTTATTCTTTTGCTTTTACAAAAACTTTTTTTTTTTGCGCTTTGTTTTCTTCGTTTGGGTTTTCTCCAAAAAAATCTAAAATGCTCTACGATACAATAATTAAAAACCATGATATATGGATGTCTTTCTTTATTACATTCACAATTAAAAACATTCATATGATTAAAGGAAAGTGTGTTAAAAAAAAGATTGGTGGATTGTAGCTTTTGAATCAGATTGCTTGAATAAAATGTTGGAAAATTGAGAGGACTCTAGCTTGCTTTTTAATATTGTGAGTGAAATTCAACCGTTGAAGGAATTTGTTCATATTGAGGTTGTTAGGGTTTATTTGGTATTGAAGTTGGTGTTGCATTGACTAACTTTGGTGTGTATTGCGTAGATTTGTTTGAATCACACAGGTTCTTTGAAGAATGAGTCTCGTGGACAAATGTTCTACAAGCTCAGCAGGTTCGTATTGATTTCATGAAAGCAGCAAGTGATGTGTCTAAATGTGCTGCCTCTCTTTACTTTGTTCCTACAGTCTCAGCTATACAAGGTGAGTTCTGAATACAAAATGTGCTCTCAGACTCACATTCTCTTGTCAAACTCCTCAACTCATGGGACTGTGTCAATGAACTTCGGAACGTATTGCAAGATATTATTTATCTGTCAACAAAGTTTCTTTTTATCTCTTTTGTGTTTATTGCACATTCTAGCAATATGGTAGCTGTTTCCTTTCCAAAGGCAGCTCTTGTAACACTACTCTCTCTTAAATGAGATTCCTTTTATGGTTTTATAAAACTTTGGTTCGAAAAAAAGAAAAAAGAGGAATTTGTTCTGTTTGTTAATTCCTCGTTATAATAATGTATGTATGGACTCTCTAGTAAAAGCAAGATGTAATTAACTTTTCACATTTGTAATTTGGTTTGGAATTTGTAGCTTCTACCTGGCTTGAGTCAGTTTCTACTTTCTAACCTATATATCAATACATGGAATTTATTCTAAAAATAAATAAATATATGATTTCTTCTATTACTCTAGTCTTTGAGCACCACTGTTATGTTCTCAAAACCTATTGTTGTGCTTTGTGCATATATTAAATCTGACAAAATAAAATAATGAAGAAGCTTACTTGTTTATTTTCAAGGAAAATTACATAGAAAATCTTTAAATAACAATGGGTAACAATTTAAACTATGAGATTTTGAGAAATATATTTTAGCCATCCAAAGTGACACCACTAACACTTTAAACTTTGAATTTGACTAAACGGTAACGCGCCACAATTTCTATTAACATAATAGTTAACGGTGTTAAAAAAAATTTATTGCTTAAATATGTGTCCCATTCTAAATATTGAATTATCCTTCTTACTACTAATTGAGAAGAAGTTTAATGAAAATTGATTACGTGTCATCTTTCTAGCCAATCAATTTAGAAAATGATGATTGAAAATAAGTTTAATAAAAATTGATTACATGTTATCTTTCTAGCCAATCAATTTTTCATGACCACTCTCTCTCTCTCTCAAAATTCTTTGATTTTTTTGCGATAATTTTCGAGAAAAAATATCTCAAAACCTATGGTGTCTTTCTTCATCAATCACGTCTTTTACAAAGAATTATAGTTTGAGAGCATCCAAAATTGAACATATCTGTCTTTTCAAAATCTAAATTTCACCCGCTTTTCGATCTGGAGATGTTTTGGGGTAAACAAAATCTAAATCCGATGTTTTGAGAAACCACCGACGAATTTCGCTCATGCTCCTGTTCCGTTAGCGTTTGGATCAGATTCTGATTTTGGTGTATCTCCTCCTGGAGGGTTTTGAAGAGGAAACGGCACACGAGGCTTGATATCCGGTGAGTCCCGCCGGATTTGTAGCTCCGACGACGTCGGATAAGATTGTGTCTTTGACGCCAAGGGAAGAGAGTAGATATGTGGAGAGAGAAGGTGATGGTTACTCTGTTTTCTGTAAGAGAGGAAGAAGATAAGCTATGGAGGTTCGTTTCTTTGATATTACCAATCTTCATGGAGATCGCAAACATGTAAAAATTCAATCTTAGATCACAATTAGGAGACTTTTGGAACAATTGTTTTGAGTTTTTTGTTTTTGTGAATTTAGACGATTTGCAGAGTTTATGATGGTCATGGAGGAGTTAAAGCAGCTGAGTTTGCGTCTAAGAATTTAGATAAGAATGTTGTAGAAGAAGGTAAGAGAGATGAGTCTGAGATAGCTGGAGGCTGTGAAATGAGGCTATTTGACTACAGATGCTTCGTTTCTCAAGGAGAAAGATGTGAAAGGTGCGAGCAAAATTTGTATTTGTTTTTTCATACTATGTCTCAGTGTTGTTGCTTTCTCTGTTTCTGTCTCCTTTGTCTCAGTTTGGTTTCTTTCTTACAAAAATTGTTGAAGCTTTTGTCTATGTTCTTTGTTTTGTCCATTCTATGGTTAAAGCCTATGTCCTATGTTTGGTTCATTATATGGTTAAAGCCTTGTGGTGTGAAATTTTCTCTGTGTGTTGTTGTTTATAAAAGGTGTTTAACAAGTCTGTGTTTAGACGAGGATTACAAGAAGAGAATTCATGGTGGTAATACTGGTTTTGGTTTCATCAAGAATCTTGTGGACTCACAGGTTGTCCCAGATCATCATGTTCTTGCTGCAGATGAAAAAAGCATTTATGATCAAGAATTAGATCTCTCTGAAAGCAATAAATATATTGATGAATAACCTTTGATTGAGTCTTTGAAAACTTCTCCATCACAGAGATTGGTGGCTGGTTATGACAACCGAAAGAACATCGAGTTTGTACCTCCTGATGAGCAATCTGTGGTTGTTGAAAGCTCGATCGAATTGGACTCTTCCTTCCCAGGTTTTACTGAGGAGAGTGAAGGATCGACGTTTCTAAGTAATGTAAGTGGATTGGATTCATAGCTTTTGTTGATTTGGTTTCTTTGTAAGGTTTTTGTTTGAAGAAAGTTTTTGATTCAACTGCAGAGCCTAGATGATGAGTAGGATGATGCAAGGCAACGAGTACCTGCAAGAGCAAGAAAAGCTTTGGTCAAGAGAAAGCAAAGCACGGAAGTTGATAACTCACATGAAAGAGTAAGTAATCTTGATTATAGTACATTGCAAAATCTTGATAACTCACATATACCTTGACGAAATACGTACTTATTCACGTATGCTCTTGTTTTCACAAGCTTTGGCTGAGTTTAGCTGGCCTTCTATACTTCACAATAGACAAGCTTTCGTGTTAGCTTAAGACATGATACATGACTAAGAATTTGACAAGAGACCGAATAGTTTCAAGCCACTAATTAATATAACATTTGTAAGGGAACAAAATCATATATTTATCAACAAATAATGCTGTTAGAAACCAAATTCAAGAATTGAAAGACAACACTAACACTCCAATTCTTTCCATGGAGATGGCTTTGTGAAGAACATTTGGATAGTAAGTGATGAACATGGGAGGTTCATAAGGATCCAAATACCTGGAGGAAGAAGCAGTTCAGGTTTCAGGAGCATAAGTTACTCATATTCCATTTACATGCATCCGAGTTTTTTCCGAGTCTTTTAGTCAACCACGTGCCTTTCCGTTTCCAAGTGTAAGCTCGGGCTTAAGAATTGATTTTGATGAAGCTCGGATTCAGTGACAGTTTTGGTACCTTTGAGATGTTTGCCTTTGTATTGCATGGTTGATGTCATAATTGTTTCAGCACATTTCTTTTCAGGTTCTTGTGCATTTGGGAAATATGAGTTTTGTTGACCAGGGAAGTAGAGGAGATTTAGAAAGCGGTTTCTCAGGGTTTATACCCGAGAGACAAGCTATGGTATGCTTCCTCTTGAACAATTTTCTCTAATGCAGGACACATATAGACATAAGACATTGCATTATAATGTTTTTTGTTAGAATATTTACTTATGGATAGTGTCTATTGTGGTATCTTTAAACGTTACAACGTGTTCATGGAGCTCAACCACTTAATTCTAATTCCTTTACTTTTCTGGTTACCGGTAAGTTAACTTCCCCTTCTATTTCTTTCTGCAATTTTTTTTATGTGCAGGTTTGATGCATTGCGTGTTTGGTTTTGTGTGTATTGCAGTTCTTTTGCTGTTTATGATTCTCAATTCGCATCAGATGCCTCCTAATTTTCTGGTATCTCATCTATATGAGAAGCTGTTTTTTTTGTTCTCTTTCGGTTAGTTATGTTTAGGGTACGAATTTTGATATCTAAGTTTAGTGTTTTTTTTTTTTTATGTTTAAAATAGTAGGAGGATTTGGAGCCGTCTCTGTTGTGGCTATCATCTTACTGCAACTCAATTTCTTAATAAACATGTTTTTGTCTGATCGGAATCAATTTCTTAATAAACATGTTTTTGTCTGATCGGAAATCTCATTGGGACAAAGATACTGTTACAGATATTCACTTTGTTTAGTAACATGTGAAGAAAAAGTTGATCACTTGTCAAATACAAATTCAAAAAGTCCAAGTTGACCACTTGTCAAATACAGACTCAAAGAAAATTATTTATCGACCATTGTTGTGTTTAGTTTAAAAAAATTATGTTTTTGCACAAGGGTTTGTATTTGAATGATTGTTGGTCCAGTATAAGTCACAAGATTAGCTTTGGTTATCACAAGATTAGTCACAAGGTAACTTGGTAAATTTCATCACGGCAATGTGAAATAATTTGATATGAATTAAATTATTTTAATACTGACAAGTTATGTGAAGCTGTGAAGTAATTTTCATAATTATCTTTTTACGTTTATATATATTTAAATTCAATATATGGGCATATGAGGTGAAATAAAAAAATACGAGCTTTTAATACAAATCTTGAATATTTTTTTATGGACAATATAAACATGTACAATATTTTTTTATGGGAGAATGTCCAAAATAACATCATTTGAAGTGGTAGTTCCAAAAATACCACTAAAAATTTTGTTTTCCGAAAATACCATTAAAAGATTTTTGTGTTTCAAAAATACCACTAAACTTGAATTAATTTTTAAACCAAAACTATACCCTAAACCCTCAAAAGTAAACCTAACCCTTCAAAACTAAACCCTAAATATAAAATAATTAACCCAAACAAAAATAAATAAATTCTAAACTTTTGAAAATTATTTTTTACTATTTGTGGTATTTTTGGAATACATAATCTTTTAGTGGTATTTTTGAAAAATAAAACTTATAGTGGCAATTTTGGAACTATCACTCGAAATGATGGTATTTTGAGGAATTTCTCTTTTTTAACTTAAAATATATTTTATTGTTTTACAACTTTTAAATTGTCATTAAGAAGTATTCATTTAATAACATAAAATTTAAATTATTTGCGGGCTGATCACGACATGCATTTTATATATGAATGATTATAATAAATTTAATTCATATTTATATTTCATATATCATGAATAATCATCGGAAAAAACATAATATGTTATAGTTCGTATTGTCCGGAACTGATTCATCTATATTTATTTTAAAATACATGTTAGAATATCATAGTGAGCACATTTGATCTTTTACAATTTCCTAATCAAGAATTAGGACAAAGAGTACTTTTATTTTAACGATTTTCCTCTTTTTAATAACTTAAGTAACCAAACTCAGATAAACTAAATATTATAACAATAATTTTGTAAAAAATAAAGTCATTAAATACACTTATGATTTCGAGCCTTTATCGAAACCGATCGAGCCATAGAGAAGAAGAGACAATCGGTTCTATGCGAAAGTTGAGAACTTTTGATCGGTTAGTTTTCTAATCTCTTGCTAATCCAAGCTCGGTTATTTTTAATCTTTTCTAATCTCTTGCTAATCCAAGCGGTTCTATGCGAAGGTTGAGAACTTTTGATCGGTGGTCTTTCTCTTCAAACTGTCATTTTTATGATGCATAACATTATACCTTTCGATTTTATTTCAAAATTATCCTTTAAAGATTTTGGAATCGTTTATATCATAAATATATCTGTCCGCACTATGTGCGGACACAATATCTAGTTATCTTTTATTTATTAAAATAGATAATTCATTTAAAAACATTAGAAAATAAGAAAAATATGGTTTTCAAAAATAAAAAGTAATTATTATTTATAATAAATACGATAATTTAAAAACAAATATATAAAATTTTATTTATCATTAATTCATACTTTTCTATAGAAAACAAACTTATACATTTATGTTTTTCAAAGTTTCTCTTTTCACACAAACAATTTCTCTTTCAAATCTTATAAAACTTTTATAAATGGTATAACGGCTTACAATTTTTTTATAAAAAGTCTAAATTCTCTAACATAATCCTAAACCTAATTCTAAACTAAAATCCCAAATCCAAAACCTAAAACCTAATTCTGAACTAAAATCCTCAAATCCAAAATCTACTTTTAAACGAAAATCTCAAAATCCAAAACCTAAAACCTAATCCTAATTTAAAGTCCTCAAATCGAAAACCTAAAATAAAATTCTTTTAGTTGATGGAGATTGAAGAGAGGTAGAGAAGAGATCGTTGATGGAGATTGAGGAGAGAGATGAATCACCGTGAGAAGAAAAAAAAAAGAGAAAAAAAAAGATGAATCACCATGAGAAGGAAAAAAAAAAAGAGAGAAAAAAAATGAATCACTTAAAGAAAAAAAAATGAGGAAGAAAAAAAAGGGACAAAATTATCATTTAATTAAAGAAGGAGAGGCATTTTTACCCTTCCTAGGACATTTTTAAACATGTGCATCTCACAAGGCTATTTTTTAGATTCTCCCCTATAATAAAGGTAGGGGTGTCAATATGAGTAAACCAACCCAAACCAACTCATAACTTAATGAGTTTAGTGCTTAATGAGTTATGAGTTGATAACTCATTTAAATTGATGGGTTAATGGTTTTAATGAGTTAACATATTTAATAACTAATATATTTTGATAAAATTAAATAATAATTAAAAGAGTTAATCTATAAACTTTAAAAATAAGAAAAGGTAAAATGATAAATTAGTTTTTGGAGGGAAAATGCGGAATCATGCTTTTGGCGGAAAAACACGGAATCTCCATTTTGACAAAACGTGGAATCACATTTTTTTTACATGAAAACACGGAATCTCGGGTTTGACAAAAATGCGGAATAACGTTTTTAACAGGAAACAAGGAATAACGTTTTAGGCGGAAAAACACGGAATCTCGGTTTTGACAAAAAGACGCGGAATCACGTTTTTTGCAGGAAAACACTGAATCACGTTGTCTACGGAAAAACGCATAATCATGTTTCCGGCAAAAAACACGGAATCTCGGTTTTGACAAAAAAAAATGGAATCATGTTTTTGGCGGAAAAACACGGAATCACGTTTTTTTACGGACAAACACGGAATCACGTGTTTTTGCGGGAAAAAACAGAATCTTGGTCTTGGCGGGAAAATCCAAAATCTTGGTTTTGGCGCACAAGCGCGGAATCACATTTTTGGCGGAAAAACACGGAATCAAGGTTTTGAAAGAAAAAAAACGTGGAATTACGTTTTTGGTGGAAAAAACACGGAATCACATTTCTGGCGGGAAAAACACGGAATCTCGGTTTTGACAAAAAAAAAATGCGGATTACTTTTTTTTGCGGAGAAATCACGTTTTTGGCGAGAAAATCCAAAATCTCGGTTTTGGTGGGAAAACCCAGAATCACGTTTTTGGCTGGAAAACACGGAATCACGTTTTTGGCGGAATCTTGATTTTGACAAAAAAACGCGGAATTACGTTTGTCGAGAAAACGCGGAATCATGTTTATTTTGGAAAAACACGGAATCACGTTTTTGGCGAAAAATCCAAAATCTCAGTTTTGGTGGAAAATCCGAAATCACGTTTTTTGCGGGAAAACACGGAATCACGGTTTTAGCGGAAAAACACGGAATCACGTTTTAGGCAAGAAAACGCGAAATCTCGGTTTTGACAAAAAAACGCGGAATCATGTTTTTGACGGAAAAGAAAGAATCACGTTTTTACGGTAAAACACATAATCACGTATTTGGTGGAAAAACGCGGAATCACGTTTTTTTGCGATAAATCCGAAATCTCTGTTTTGGTAGAAAATTCGAAATCACGTTTTGGCGGAAAATACACGGAATCACGTTTTTTGCGATAAATCCAAAATATCGGTTTTGGCGGAAATCATGTTTTTGTTAGAAAAGTTCAATATCACGGATTATGAAAAAAATATGATGGAATCATATTTTTTGGCGTGAAAATGTGAAATCACGGTTATGACGAAAAATATGGAATCACGTTTCTAGCAAAACAAAAATATAATTTTTATACGTGAATTTGGAAATCTTTATTTTGTGAAATATTTAATATAATTATATTTTCTTTGATAACAGAAAAAAATATGTTGTAAATATATATTAATGAAATTTGAATAAATATGATTTACTCATTTAATTTGGTTATCTTTGGTTTAGATATTTGTTTGGTTATTTTAAAAATTGGTTTGTTAAAATTTTGATTTGGTTTAGTTCAAAAGGTATATATATATATATATAAAGTAAGTTTTTTCTCTCTTTTGGTGAAGACACCTCATCAACCACATGTGTACCACATCATTCCAAATTCCAAATTAATTTACTTAATATTAATACAATAATTAATTTCGAGTTTTGAATATTTTTATGATTTATATACTTTTAAAGTTGATACTATGAATGACTTTTCAAATCCCTTTTGTAATTGAATATATTGATATCAAAGTGTAATCAATATGTGAAATAAATGTTGCATTAAATTATTTTATTAAATTTAAATATTAAACTGATGTAGAGTACATGTGTTTGCTGATGTATCATCACCAAAAGACAAAAAATCTAACTTCTGTATATATAAAGTAAGCTTTTCTCTCTTTTGGTGAAGACAGCTCATCAACCATATGTGTGCCACATCATTCCAAATTTCCAATATTTAATTTTGAAAAATAATTAATTTATATACACTTCACATATTAATTACATATTTAGTTTTATTGCATTTAGTTACAAAAGAAATATCAAAAGTCATTCATGATATCAACTGTAAAATAGTAGAAATCATGTTAATATTCAATTTAAATTTCTAAAATTAAATATTTGATTAATATTCATATTATGACTTCAAATAAATTTATATTAAACTTTTTCAGTACAAAACTTAAAAATCACACATAACGAAATCAGTTAAATCTATATTTTGATTTATACATTTAGAACCGTTATAAAAAAAAATCTTTGATTTAACCATAACAAGAATAATAGAGAAGGTAAACAATCTTTAGAACACGAGAAAACTAAACAAAATTTATAAATAACCACATCGTCTTATCTCCATCAATTTTCCAACTTCAAAATTTCACTATTAACTCATGTAATTGGGAAGAGAGGAAAGATATTTTGAAACCCGAACGACATTCTCTGATAATAAAAACATATAATTGTGTGAAACATATTAGATATTTTACAAAACAAAAATATTAACCACCAATACAAAAAAAACTTGGCAACCATTTCACAATTGATGGTTATTTGAAAAACACTAAGTTTAATTTAAAACTATATATATATATAAAAAATAAGTTTTTCTCTCTTTTGGTGAAGACAACTCATCAACAATACGTGTGCCACATCATTCCAAATTTCCAATATTTAATTTTTTAAAATAATTAATTTATATACACTTCACATATTAATTACATATTTAGTTTTAGTGCATTTAGTTACAAAAGGAATATCAAAAGTCATTCATGATATCAATTGTAAAATAGTAGGAATCATATTAATATTCAATTTAAAATTCTAAAATTAAGTATTTTATTAATATTCATATTATGACTTCAAATAAATATTTATATTAAACTTTTTCAGTACAAAACTTAAAAATCACACATACTGAAATCAATTAATTCTATATTTTGATTTATACATTTAGAACCGTTATGAAAAAAAAATCTTTGATTTAACCATAACAAGAATAATAGGGAATGTAAACAATCTTTAAAACACGGGAAAACCAAACAAAATTTGTAAATAACCACATCTTTTTATCTCCATCAATTTTCCAACCTCAAAATTCCACTATTAATTGGGAAGAGAGAAAAGATCTTTTGAAACCCGAACAACATTCTCTGATAATAAAAGCATATAATTGTGTGAAACATATTAGATATTTTACAAAACAAAAATATTAACCATCAATACAAAAAAAAAAACTTGGCAACCATTTCACAATTGATGATTATTTAAAAAACACTAAGTTTAATTTAAAATAATATGTTATATTATATAAACATTTATTTTTATATATTACTAAATTAATGTAGGTTCATGTCAATATATTTAAATATTAAGATAAACCAAATTGACTTATATCAATTAACTGTTAATACACTGCAGTTAAATTGAAACAAAGTGGGAAGGGAAAAAATCTTCAAAACTCAAGCAAAGTTGTAACAAAACTAAATGGAAAATGACTATAGAGACAATCAATCTTTTGATGTCCGAGAAAACATATACTGAACAAATTTAAATATATCAAAAAAGGATCTTAAAAATAATTACAAATATCAAAATGATTAGCAATTTGGTTTATCTTAATATTTAAATATATTGACATGAACCTACATTAATTTAGTAGTTTATTGTTTGTGTACTATGTAAAAAACAAATGTTTATAAAATATAATATATTATTTAAAATTAAACTTAGTGTTTAGCAAGTATTTAAAATTTTCATGGTAGTAAAGAAATAAACAATTATTTTAATTCCTAATAGCATATTAAACACTGCATTTAGAAATAATTAATTATGTTATAAAACATTGATAAATTATTGACTTAACCAATATTCATATCAATAAATATAGGAATTAAAATTATAAACAAAATAAATTCATGATCACTAACTAAAACAGTGATTAAAAATCTTAGCAAAATAACGTAGAGTAGATATAATGATAGAAATTTCTACTATATTAAATTTACGGTCATACAATACATTGTCAAAATAGTAAATTATAAAGACTATATATCATAAAAAAAGTTAAAATAACATGAGAAAAAATGTTCTAAAACTATACTACAATTACCGAAATATATTTGGTATATTGTTATCTCAAGAACAAATCAAATGAAACAAATAAAATTAACATATTTTGTGCGTAGCGCTGATCAACCTCTAGTTATATATAAAGTAAGCTTTTCTCTCTTTTGGTGAAGACATCTCATCAACCACATGTGTACCACATCATTCCAAATTTTCAATATTTAATTTTGATAAAATAATTAATTTAATATATACTTCACATATTAATTACATATTTAGTTTCAGTGCATTTAGTTACAAAAGGAATTTCAAAAGTCATTCATGATATCGATTGTAAAATGGTATAAATCGTATTAATATTCAATTTTAAAATATAAAAAATTAAATATTTTATTAAGTAAGTTTTTCTCTCTTTTGGTGAAGACACCTCATCAACCACATGTGTGTCACATCATTCCAAATTCCAAATTTTTAATATTTAGTTTTGATAAAATAAATAATTTAATATATACTTCACATATTAATTACATATTTAGTTTCAGTGCATTTAGTTACAAAAGGAATTTCAAAAGTCATTCATGATATCGATTGTAAAATGGTATAAATCGTATTAATATTCAATTTTAAAATATAAAAAATTAAATATTTTATTAAGTAAGTTTTTCTCTCTTTTGGTGAAGACACCTCATCAACCACATGTGTGTCACATCATTCCAAATTCCAAATTTTTAATATTTAGTTTTGATAAAATAAATAATTTAATATATACTTCACATATTAATTACATATTTAGTTTCAATGCATTTAGTTACAAAAAGAATTTCAAAAGTCATTCATGATATCGATTGTAAAATGGTATGAATCATATTAATATTCAATTTTAAAATATAAAAAATTAAATATTTTATTAATATTCATCTTATGAGTTGAAATAAATATTTATATTAAACTCTTTCGGTACAAAACTCAAAAATCACACATATTGAAATCAGTTAATCCGATATTCTGATTTATACATTTAGAACCGTTATAAAAAAAAAAAACTTTGATTTAACCATAACAAGAATAATAGGGAAGATAAACAATCTTTAAAACATGAAAGAAAAAAAAAACTGTGTAAATAACCACATATTCTTATCTTCGTCAATTTTCCAACCTCAAAATTCCACTATTAACTCATGTAATTGGGGAGAGAGAAAATATATTTTGAAACCCCGAACGAAATTCTGTGATAATAAAAACATTGAATTGTGTGAAATATATTAGATATTCAATCTTTAAAACACGAAAAAGTGTAAATAACCACATCTTCTTATCTCCGTCAATTTTCCAATTTCAAAATTCCACTATTAACTCATGTAATTGGAGAGAGAGAATCTATATCTATAAAGTTAGTTTTTCTCTCTTTTGGTGAAGACACATCATCAGTCAACTAAGCATACAAATAAATTTATGATTAAATTTATTATTTATTGATTAAAATTTAACTCTAAACATTAACTACTTATGTAACTAGCTAATACATAATGATTCAAAGAATTTGAAAAGACATTAGTCCTATTATAAATGATATAATACAACCTTACACAATTATAATTTTATGAAACAATAATATGATTAATAATTTATATTTTTCAAAATAATTTTAGATTGTTTATTACTTAAAACCTTTTTGATATTAACTACAATTTGATATTAAATTATCTATTATAATAAATAAAAAATAATAACTAAATATTAGGGTCCATTAAGAAAATAATATGTGTGATTTATTTTTATTATATAAGTATGAATTAATGATAAGTAAAATTGTTTATATTTTGTTTTAAAATGATCGAATTTATTATAAATAATAATTAATTTTTATTTTTGAAAACAATATTTTTCTTATTTTCTAATATTTTTAAAGGAATTATCTATTTTAATAAATAAAAGATAATAATTAACTATAACTTTCATTTAGAAAGTGACACGTGTCCAAACAATAATTTTTTTTAAACACTGTTAACTATTCTGTTAACAGAAATGGTTGCGCATCACTATTTAGTCAATTTCAAGGTTTAAAGTGTAAATGTGTCATTCTGGATGACTAAAATGTATCTCTCAAAGTCTCAATGTTTAAAGTGTTATCCACTGTCACTTTGGAGGTTTTCTATGTAATTTTCCTTTTTTTTTAATATATATACTGGTGGTTGATCTGCGCTACGCGGGGGATGTATTACTTTTTCGTTTTCATTTCTTTTCTTCTTGAGATAATGATGTCCGACACATGTTTTTGTAATTGTAGTACACTTTTTTGAATTTTTTTGGTGATGTTGTTTTAAATCTATGCGATTTATATGATTTACTATTTGAAAGTGTATTACAATTTTTTTTGTCATGTTGTTTTAAAATATCCATAATTATATACATCTCACGTCATTCTACCAAGATTTTTAATCACACTATGCTAGTGTGCAATCCTAATTTTTTCATTTATTTTAATTGTTAGATATATTGATATGAATTATTGCTTAGGTTAATATTTTATGATTTGTTGGATAAGATAATTAGTTTTCTATAAATTTGGAGTCTAATATCTTATTACAAACTAAAATGATTGTTTTAATCTCTCACCACCATAAAAATGTAAAATAGTTGCTAATCATTTTTTAATTTGTAGATATTTTTAAGATCAAATTTTTCGTTTTCCACATACTTAATTTTGTTTGTTTTGAATATAAGTCTGAGATTTCAAGACATTGATTGTCTCTCTAGTTTTCTTCCATTTATTTTGGTTATATNTTTGTTTTGAATATATGTCGTCTGAGATTTCAAGAGACTGATTGTCTCTCTAGTTCTCTTCCATTTATTTTGGTTATATTTCTACCATAAGCTTGAAAATTTATTCTTTTCCCACTTCATTTCATTCAACTGAGT
>OVAP01001461.1:0-23864 GCA_900406295.1 Aurinia saxatilis | reverse complement strand
AAATCAAGAGGGTTTAGAAATCTTCTCTATGAGTAGAATATTCTCCCTAAATGCTCTGGAATAATCCCTCTTGCTTGAGGCTCAAAAGAATTGAAGATATATGAAAACTAAACCTAAAAACAAGTATTTATACAACCAAAACACGTTTTGGGTCTTTTGTGGGCTTTCCATAACTTCTGGGGCGGTTTGTGCAATAAAAGGAAAATTTCCTTTGTTGTTTGCTCGCCAGAACGACATGTCTTCACTAAAAAGGTCATATCTCTTCAAACGTAAATCAAAATGGGTTTAAACCACCACCAAAGTGAAGCTAACTCAATTTCCTATCTTGTGTCAAAATATGAGATCAAAGTTCTATCGGGAAGACCTCCATCTGATATGATCTTTGAAGCCCTTCTGACTGGTTCTGCATCATCATTTGCTAGTTTGCCTCCAAAAGCTCCAAAACACTCTAGAATGCTCCAAAATCACCAAATATGTGTTTTCACCTGTAAATACTAGTAAAGACTAGAAAAACACCTAAAAGACTCGATAAAACACTTTATATCGTCGCTAATAACCATAAAATACACGATATATCACCTGCGACCTGGATGAGTTTTCGGTCGAACTTACTTCCATGAAGCTTGCTTCCGAGACCCAAAGAACCCGAGCAGCTCGTCACTTTATATCGTTAGTTACTTCCCGCGACCCATAAGCCGTGTTGCTCGCCTATTTTCCTTTGAACCAACTCCCGCAACCCACGAAGCCAGGCCGGCTCGCCGTTCTCTCCCACTCTTCCGAACCGTGACCTGGACGAGGCGTGGCTCGCACCTTCACATCACGAGAAGTTCCCGCGACCCACACGACGTAGCTTGGGTCGCGGAACTTGATCATTTTGTTTCCCGCGAGCCACGTTCAAGCCATGGGTCGCGAGACATTATCAAAATCACTTCCCGCGACCCACATATGCATGGGTCGTGAAGATAACTCATTCATCAAGATTCAATACCATTCCGTGGGTCGTATCAAGCATTTCAGTTCCAACGAGAACTAAGGATCCACGACGAACATTTCATTATACGATCGACGAAGATCGCAATGGTTACACTCTTTTTCCCTTGGTGAAGTTTTTCACTAAGTGGTTTTCCTTGCTAAGGTTTTTAAAGAGGTAACTATCCAATAATTATCGAATAATCGTGTGAATCCAGAAACACTCTCTACAGGCTAAAATCGTCTGATATTTCATCATGGGCTGATATCCGAGCCAAGCCTTGCAATAGATCATACTAGAAGTTTCGTGAAGATTTGAGGACTTATCCACGAAAAAGGAAGTCTTCCTTCGGTTTGTGACGAAAAGGAAATTTGCCGAAGGATCAACAGAGAAAAGGAAGTTTCTCCGATTCACATCGGAGAAACGGAAGTTATCTAAGAAGCAGTCTACGAAGAAAAAGAAGGAAGCCCATGATAAGCCTTACGACCTAGGACGGTTTAGCTGAGAGTATAAATATCTTGCTTAGCATAACTTATAATGTATCTTTTCACATCTTAGCCTCCCGAACCCTAGAGAGCTCTAGCAATAAAATTCGTGTTCATCTATACTTTATGTCTTTTTTGCCGTTAATTTTTTTCTTTAAATTATGTTCGATTCTTTCTGTTTTCTCCGCTGTCATCTTTACAAGTGATTCGTACAAAAGAATAATCGACGATCCCTTAATAATTTCGTATTTACAAGTTCGTGGTTGTGTGAATTTCGGTACACACATGATTAAAACAATAGATGTCGAGCAAGAGATTTTCTGTAAAAGAAGAGTATGGATGTGCTCCCATCCCCCCCCTCCTTTTTGGAGGAGGGGGCTAGCTGTACCCATCCGAGGATGAGGTGCCTACGTACCCTTTGAAGGGATCAAGCTGAGCCCGTAGTTCAATTTATTTTTATGATGATAATTTATTTTTATTTTTTGCGTATAGCCGAGCACCAAGTAGTAATGATAATACTTTTTGAGATGCCGAGCATTCCATGATCGTGGAATAACTCTTCCGTCCATCGCGGCGAACTTGTGTACACCAGGCTTCACGACATTAGTGGCACGGTAAGGTCCTTCCCATTGTGCACCGAGCTTGCCAGTGTTTGGCTCGGCAGTATTTTGAAAAACTTTGCGCAGGATGAGGTCACCTTCGCGGAAATTCCTAGTACGAACGTGTGAGTTGTAATATTGAGCTGCTTTTTGCTGGTAATTCTGAAGACGGACTAGTGCGCAATCACGTCTTTCATCGAGGAAGTCGAGCTGATCGAGTAACATGATGTTATTGACCTTCTCATCATGGGGTGCGAGCTGCCGACGAAGTCCGGGAAATTCCATCTCTGCGGGAATCACAAATTCAGAGCCATAGACGAGGGCAAAAGGAGTTTCGCCGGTAGGACGCCGAGGGGTCGTTCTGTGTGACCATAAGACTCCATCTAATTCTTCGGCTCACCTGTCCTTCTTAATATCTAATCTGTTTTTTCAGTCCATCAACGATCGTCTTGTTGATTGCCTCGGCTTGACCGTTACCTTGTGGGTAACGAGAAGTAGACTTTGTGAGTCGGATTTTCAATTTTTTGCAGAATCCTTCAAACCGAGCAGAGATGAATTGTGATCCATTGTCCGTGACGATCTCGTGCGAAATGTCATGCCTGTAGATAATGAATTTCCAGACGAAGTGTTCCACTTGGGCGTCATTAATGCTGGCGTAGGACTCGGCCTCGATCCACTTGGAGAAGTAATCAGTGAGGAAGAGGAGAAGTAATCAGTGAGTTGGGCATCGGGCCGACGATATCCATTAACCATCGCATGAAAGGGTAAGGAGAGGATACCGAGGATAGCAGCTCGGCTGACTGGTGTATCATTGGAGCATGCCGCTGACATTTTTCGCACTTAGCAGCATACTTTTCGCAATCATGAACTATCGTCGGCCAAAAGAACCCATGGGTCTTGATCCTGACGGTGAGACTTCGACCACCCTAATGGTTTCCACAAGATCCATCATGGACTTCTTGCATGACGCGCCGAGCAGCATCACCTTCTACGCAACGAAGAAGTGGTACAAAGGCAGACCATTTTTAAAGTTGTCCTTTGACAATGAAGTATCGTGCTGCATGAGCTTTTAGTTTGCGTGCGGCCCACTTTTTTGCTAAGACGGTGCTATCCGTGTTGAAGTTATGTAGTCTTGAAATCCAGGGTCGGTCCATTCGTAGGTAGGAGAACACTCCACGTGATCAGTTTCCATCATAACGGGACCGACTTCTTCCGGGAGCGGGTCGATTAACGCGACCTGATGAGTTGCTTGAATACTTGGGGTTTCAAGGAGCTCTACTGGGATAATGCGGCTGAAATCAGAGATCGACGCCGAGCCGAGGGCAGCTAATGCGTCAGCCAACGAATTCTCGGATCGTGGGATCCGAGTTAAAGTGAACTCATAGAAGTCCGAGGCAAGATCTCGAACAATATTCAGGTAAGCCTCCATCCGCTCGCCGCGAGTCGAGTAATCGCCATAGAACTGGCTGACGACCAGCTGGGAATCGAAGAAAGTATGCAGTTGGTGGACCTCCATTCCACATGCCAAGCGAAGTCCCACGATGAGGGCTTCATATTCTGATTCATTGTTGGATGCTTCAAAATTTAGTCGGAAAGATTGCTCGATGACTTCCCTGTTTGGGGCGGTTAGATATATCCCGATGCGCGATCTTAGTTTTGAGGATGATCCATCGGAATAAAGGGTCCAACACGGGCATGCAACCAGGTCGGACTCAACATCAGCTGAGGTGATGAGTTCAGGAGGTGTCGAGGGGAATGTGACCGACTCAAACGTGTCCTTGGTTATAGACGGCTGGGATTGCTCGATTGAGTGACCGACTTCTTCCGGGAGCGGGTCGATTAACGCGACCTGATGAGTTGCTTGAATACTTGGGGTTTCAAGGAGCTCTACTGGGATAATGCGGCTGAAATCAGAGATCGACGCCGAGCCGAGGGCAGCTAATGCGTCAGCCAACGAATTCTCGGATCGTGGGATCCGAGTTAAAGTGAACTCATAGAAGTCCGAGGCAAGATCTCGAACAATATTCAGGTAAGCCTCCATCCGCTCGCCGCGAGTCGAGTAATCGCCATAGAACTGGCTGACGACCAGCTGGGAATCGAAGAAAGTATGCAGTTGGTGGACCTCCATTCCACATGCCAAGCGAAGTCCCACGATGAGGGCTTCATATTCTGATTCATTGTTGGATGCTTCAAAATTTAGTCGGAAAGATTGCTCGATGACTTCCCTGTTTGGGGCGGTTAGATATATCCCGATGCGCGATCTTAGTTTTGAGGATGATCCATCGGAATAAAGGGTCCAACACGGGCATGCAACCAGGTCGGACTCAACATCAGCTGAGGTGATGAGTTCAGGAGGTGTCGAGGGGAATGTGACCGACTCAAACGTGTCCTTGGTTATAGACGGCTGGGATTGCTCGATTGAGTCTTCCGAAAGGGTGTCTCCGTCGATTTCTTCCGCGAAGTCGTCCAAGACGAAGTCGGCGAGGACTTGTGCCTTTGTCGCGGTACGCGGTCTATACTGGATATCGTATTCGCTGAGCTCAATTGCCAATTTGGCAAGACGACTATATTGACTGAGACTGTGTAAGATAGCACGTAGGGGGTATGCCATGAGTACGATGATCGCATGGGATTGAAAATAAGGACGTAATTTCCGAGCTGAGACCACGACGGCTAGGGCCAGTTTCTCCATGAGAGGGTAACACGTCTAGGCACCTGTCAGGGATTGACTAACGTAGAAATACGCTTGTTGTTTGTTGCCCTCTTCTCTGATCAGAGCGCTGCTGACTGCGGCACCGAACACAGCAATGTATAGGAAAAGAGGCTCTTTGTCTATAGGCTTCGAGATGATTGGTGGAGTCTTGAGATACTGCTTCAGCTGCTGAAAGGCGACTTCGCGCTGGTCAGTCCAAACTATCAATTTCGTATCTCGAAGGGTCTTATAAAACGGGAGACACTTATCTATTGATCGGGAGATGAACCGATTGAGAGCTGTTATTCGTCCCGTGAGTCGTTGGACATGCTTTGCCTTTGTAGGTGACTACATAGACTCGATGGCTTCGATCTGTTTGGGATTCGTCTTGATACCACACTTAGTGACCAGATAGCCGAGGAACTCTCCTGATTCTTCTTCGAACCGACATTTGGTCGGATTGAGCTTCATGTTGTACGAGTTGAGCTTCTGGAAGCACTCGTCTAGGTGGCGAACTTGCTCGGAGGCTTTTAGGGATTTGACCAGCATGTCATCGATATAGACCTCCATGGTTTTGCCCACTTGTTCTTCGAACATTCTATTCACCAGGCGCTAGTATGTAGCTCCAGCATTCTTTAGGCCGAAAGGCATTACTTTGTAACAGTAGGTTCCTGATCAATAATGAACGTTGTTTTTTCGCGATCGTCGGGATGCATAAAGATATGATTATATCCAGAGAATGCATCCATAAAGCTCATCAGTTCATTCCCGACGGTGGCTTCAACAAGTCGATCGATATGTGGGAGTGGAAAAATGTCTTTGGACATGCTTTGTTCAAGTCTGTAAAGTCCACACATACTCGCCACTTCCCGATTTTCTTTTTACGACCACTAGGTTCGCGATCCAGATTGGGTACTTAGATTCCATTATGGATCCAACCTTTAGTGGGCGATCAACTTCGGCGTTGACTGCTACAGCTCGTTCATCGCCTAGCTTATGTCGATTCTGCTTGACAGGTTTGAAAGAGGGATCGACAATCAACTCATGGCAAGCTATATGTGTGTGTGTGCTTATTCCAGGCATATCCTCGGCTGTCCAAGCAAACGTGTTCACATTCTATTTGCGTAATCTAAGGATCACCGAGCGTAGAGGCTCCTGAAGCTGACTGTCGATCTCCACACAACGTTCTGGATGCTTGTCATCTATCGGAACTGACAATACGGGGTCTCCGTCTCTCGGCTCGACTCTTTTTTTGCCTCGATAATTGGTCTTCGGCCAGTCACAAGAGATATGAGTTTGTGCTCGGCCAAGAGGCAGACCCTGGACTCTCTTTGGCTTCCACGAATAGTCCCAGTCCCCATCGATGTCGGGAATTTCATGCACAAGTGGTAAGGTGAAGGGACGCCTCTCATCATGCTTAGCCATGGTGTGCCGAGTATGACATTGTGTATGGTTGGGAGTTCGGCGACTGAGAAATCAACGATCTTGGTTACGCCCAAAGCATGAACTGGGAGTTTGATTGTTTCCAGTGTCATCGTCGTTTCACCAGAGAATCCTGTCAACGGCTTGGGACTTGAAACTACCTCGGTGAGAGGGATGTTCATTCTTCGGAGGGTCTCCCGAAAGATCAAGCCCACCGTGCTTCATGTATCGATAAGGATCCGAGCCACCTTAAAATCACTTACGAGGAGTTCAATCACCAGAGGGTTGTTATGAGGGTGAATAATTCCCTTGACATCTCTGGCTTCGAAGGACATGCTATGGTCGGGGATGTCGCGGTCGGATGTCACTCTGGAGACGGAGTCGGCCTGTCGCTGGAAGGCTTTGATAGAAGATACCGTGTCAAAACAGTACTGTGATCCGCCCATGATCATATTAATCCGAGGTCGAGGGCCTTGCTGCTGGTCACCTTCCTCTCCTCTATCGCGGTTAGCTGTGTAGTTCTGTTGTGGAGCTGGTCGGGCATCATCTTTCTTTGGTCCTAAGAAACTTTTTACACTGAAGCCTCCCAGTTTCCCCTCGGCCAAACATTTGGCCAAGAGGCTCCCAGGACCCTGCAGTTAGCAGTGCTATGCCCCTTGTTCTGGTGGTGGTTGCCGAAGGCGTTTTCATCGTAGGCGTTCTGGAGGAGCCACTGGTTTGAATGTCCTCGTCCTCGGCTCCCTGCTCGACCTCTACCTCGGCCTCTACCTCGGCCTCTACCTCGTCCTTGGCTCCTTTCAAGGGTTTCCTCGGTGTAATAACATTCATCGTCCTCGGGATGATCCACGAGGTAGTTGTGAGAGCCACTCTGGGATGATCCTTCACGGTCGATGTAGCGGTCGGTGGCAGTCTTTGCTCGCGTAGATTGTTTCGGTACAGAAGATGTTGGTCGGCTCGTCGACCGTCCTTGCTTTGTTTGAAGAGTCAACATCTCTTCTTCGTTGGCTATGTACCCGACAGCTCGATGAAGAGCTTATTGAATGGTGACGACCAGTCGTTTCGCCAGAGATCGACAAAATTTATCAGTGAATAACAGTGTCTGTTTTAGGGCTTCAAGCGTGGCTTCGTCGCCCATGCCATCGATCTGTGTCAAGGTAGACTTGAATCTGACTTTGAAGTCACGGAGTGATTCGTTCTTTCCTTGTTGCATGTTCCACAGATCCTTCCTGGTCGGCTCGGTGCTGCTCCGTCCAAGTGTTCGGCAAAAAGGAGGCAAAGACCGGCATCCCTTTTCCCTGGTGGGAATTTTGCCCTGCTCATGGCGACATGGAATGCATCAAGATGGGTTTTAGGGCCGGTTGAACCCTTGAAGATCGGGATCTTCATCTTCCCAGGATCGGGTATGTTCACCGATGTGATGGCTGGATTGAAGGGAGTTCTCCTCGCCTCCTCCATCATCCGATCAATCGCGGGAGCCGAAGAAGTCGGTTGGTGAACGTGGTTTTGGACTGCTTTAAAACCATCATTGGTTCTAGTGATCATAGCTTGCATCTCTTCGAGCTCGGCGCAGAGATCGCTACGCACGGTTTCCTCATAACGATCGTGGTCGTCGTCCGAAACCTCTATTCTGTTTGTGCCAGTCTCGGGGTCAGGGGCTTGCTCGTCGTTAGGATCAGTGGACGCATCACCCTCGGCTTCCTTCCATGCCTCCTCGTCCGTATTCTTAGCTGGTTCACGGTTAACAACTGTCCTGCTAGGCGTCAAAATTCCTCATCTTGGAGGTGGAGGAGGAAGACGAGTGGGATCTGGGATCCTGAAAGTGTTGGAAGGTGTCTAAAAGCCGTCATAGAAATTGAGAGAGCTTCGAGCATTAGTTGGAACTTTTCTTGGCAGTTTTCGTGTAGCGGCTAGCTGAGTAGAGATCGTGTTTAGCTAAGTTTGGATGCCGAAGTTTGTTGTCTTCTGCTGGGCAGCTCTCAGAGCGAGGTAGGACAAGGTGGCCGCGACTGCTTTTGGGTTCACCTCAACACACTGTACTGCCTGGTCGTCGATTACGGTTCTCATGATGGTGAACGGTGTGGCCGTTTCTGGCTGGCGTCCTTCGGGAGGGTTTTGCTGTTCGTCGGACATTATCTTTTGCTAGGGTTTCGGTTTGTGAGAAAAGTTATCGTTACCCACAGTCGGCACCAAATTGTGTGGGTAAAATCACACAATCACTATTTGTTCGAGATTCTAGATGAGGGTCTCGATACAAAGAGTGAGACACAAACGGAAAAAGAACTAACAAAGGATTGCTTTGTATTGATTATGAATAAGAGTCTTTCGTAGTGTAAGCTTTTCTTAAGGTTCTTAGGCCAGAAAGAGATGATCGTACGAGTTTAACCTAAGGAAGTATATATACAATGTTATGCCAACTTAGAGATAAGTTAAACTCCTAGATCTTCTCGTATATTCTTGATTCGTCTTTCCTTCTTCTCTCCAGGTCGGCTCGTTTTATCTGTACTTGGGTCTCCTCAGAAATTTGATAAGATTTGGGCTTTTCTATGTACCGCTCGGACCACTGTGTGACGACGAGCTCATCCTTTGAGATCGAATGAAAATAGGCCGAGGAAGTGATTCAGTTTAACTCCTCGGCCTAAAACTCAAGATTCAGACATGGCCGAGGACATGTTCTGGTTTATGACCTTAACCTTGCGTATGCTATGAGCTCATGATTTAGTTATATGACTCGGCATTCCCGACAAAAGGTTGAGTGATAAGTAATTGCTGAAGACATGATACGGATAATGTCCTCGGCTCTGTGGGCGCAATGATGTATGCCGAGCTCATGATTTGATAAACTCCTCGTCATGCTCAAAGACATTGTCTATGCCGAAGAAGTGACTCAAATAGACTTTCCTCGGCATTTGCCAGTAAATATATTGCCGAGGTTGTTTACTTAGAGCCTACCTCGGCTGAACTATTCGATACTTAGCCATTTCGGCTCGACTGTTCGTCTATGATATATTGTGGGGGATATTTGACCCCCACATATATAGTATGCAATCCGAGGTCACGAAGATGCGTCTCGAAAACTTGGAGTTCCAAAAGGAAACTCGGGCCGAATTCACCGTGTCAAATGCTCGACTCGACCGTCTTGAGGCTTCTTAACCCTCTACTTCGAAGCAACCAATGAGATCCTTCCCATCTAAGCCCGAGCAAAATCCGAAAGCCCAATGTCATACTATTTTTAAGGAAGCTCAACCTCCACACAAGGAAGCCGAAGACGAGATTCAAGAATACGCTTTGTTTATTGATTCCCCTTTTCATGCAACGTAACAATACAATTAAAGCTTCAAGGATCGATGGATCTTGCAGGTTTGATCGTAGCTCGAGTTCAAGCTTCAAGGTGTATCAATGGATCACCGTGAAGAAGAGACACAAGACTTGTAAAGAGAAAATCTATCTGTTTATAAATTCAATAAGTAAAAACCAAGTTCTAAAAGAAGAGTATACGGCCAATATATAGACCTTAGACAAACCGACTCAACACCTAAAACCCTAATCGAAAGAATAGGAAAGCACAAGAAAAGGAAACAAAAACATGACTCGATAAAAAGAAGAAAACATAGTAACTTGCTTGTCAAGTTACTAAGTGTTGCTACATCAGGTCTCCTGGGGTAAGAAGAAATTTTGACAGCGAATTTTCAGCCTCATCATCAGCAATGTAAGGAACAAGATGCTTCACAATAAAAAAATTGGCCGTTTTCATTTGAGGAGGTAGTTGAAGACGATAAGCATTGTTGTTAATCTTCTCTAGAATGATAAAGGGTCCAATCTTTCGTGATTTAAGCTTATTATACATACCCGGTTTGAACCGTTCCTTGGTCAACACGGCCCAGACCAGATCACCAACTTGAAACTGAACATCCCGTCTACATGTATCGGCATCAAGTTTGTGGTCGCAACCTCGAGATTTGACGTGACTTGTTCATGAATGGCAGCAAAGTCTTCGATGAAGTCACATGCACGCCCATGTGCTCGAGTCCGATCGGGAGTAACAGCAAGGTCCGAAGGACACCAAGGAAGGCTTCCATAAACCACCTGGAAGGGACTAAACCCGGTACTTCGGTTGACAGCTCGATTATGAGCGAACTCTGCTTGATAAAGAATTGAATCCCAACTCTTAATATTTTCACCTACAAGACAATGTAACAAATCACCCAATGATCTATTCGTAACTTCGGTTTGTCCGTCAGTTTTGGGATGATATGCCGAAACTCATATCCAGCTTGGTACGCAAGAGGCACCAAAGTAATCGCCATAAGTGGCTTAAAAATCGTGAATCTCGATCCGATACAATCGATAAAGGAAGACCATGCAGCTTGTATACCTCTCGGAAAAACAAAATAGCAACTTGAATAGCATCGGTGGTCTTCTTGCATGGGATAAAATGCACCATTTTCAAAAAGCGATCAACCACAACAAAAATAGAATCATTGCCTCACTGCGTACGCGGTAAACCAAGGACAAAATCCATACTGATATCAGTCCACGGTTGTGTGGGAATCGGCAAAGGGAGATATAGTCCCGCATTTGTCGCTTTGCCTTTAGCTGCTTGACAAGTTCCACATCGCACGATAAAGCGTTCTACATCACGCCTCAAAGATGGCAAAAAATAAGAGGCACTGACGAGCTTAAGTGTATGATCTCTCCCAACGTGTCCTATGCCGTGAAGCTCACGGATTAGCTGAAGTATCGAGGAGTATCGAGAAGGAAATCCCACTGGACCGAGTTGAAAGCCTTCAAAATATCAATCTTTAAAACACAACGGGGAGAGACGCTTTCCTTGTGATAATTTGTGACCAATTCCAAAGCTAGTAGCACATTCTCAATAAGCAATCTGTTTTTAATAAAAGCATATTGATTTGGTGCTATAAAATGCGGTAGGATCAATTTCAAGCGATTTGCTAGAATTTTAGAGATAACTTTGTATATTACGTTGCAGCATGATATAGACTTGTAATCCCGCACTCTTAGGGTGCCTTCACGAGGAAGTAGTTTCAACTTGGATGAAAGGTAATTCGATCTGTCGTATGCACCAAATGGTTACTTATGTTTAGATATAACTCACTTGAATAATAATTTGATGTTTTAAAATAATCATGACTTGTTTTTGGTATCTGTCCTAAAAGAGAACCTTGTTAACAATCTTTTCAAAATTCACAACCGATGAACCATACGGACCCTCCGTTGCTTTCTCGGCCAAATGCTGCCACTCCGCAGCTTTCTCTCTCATTTTCTTTCCTTTCTCCCCATCCATTAGCTCTGTAACCACCGCCTCAACCTCCTCCCTCTTCACATCTCCGCCTATCTCCATTCCAATCTCCCACTCATCACAACAGAATTTACTATTTGTTTGCTGCTCTGCGAAAAACGGCCAACACACCATTGGAACTCCGCTGGAGAGACTCTCCAGCGTCGAGTTCCATCCATTATGTGTTAAGAAACCTCCAATGGCTGGATGAGAAAGGACTCTCTCCTGAGGACACCAACTCGCCAACATCCTTCGGTTGGCAGTCTCGGTTAAAAACTCTGGTGGAACTACCGCCACATCACCGGCTACTAAATCCGGTCGGATCACCCACAAAAAATCTTTCCCCGTTGCTGCCAAACCCCAAGCAAACTCTACTAGCTGTTGGGCGGTCATCACTGTTATGCTCCCAAAGTTAACGTAAACAACACTGTTTGGACTCTTAGTATCTAGCCAATCAAAACACTCTGTCTCCTCCTTCCACAGGTTTGATCCAATCTCATTATCTTCACTGATCTCCCGGTCTACTAGTAGATGAAGCGGTCCAATAGAGTAAACCGGAGGTAAAATAGATTGTATTGACTGGATGACATCATGTTCGAGATCATCGAACGTGTTGAGAATGATAGCAGAAGCACGTTTGGCTCGGTCGGTTTCACGGATAAGGAAGTTGAGCATGATGTCATCAGGATTGGTCGCACGGATGAAGCTAGGGATGTCTCTAAGTTTTAGGTTCCTCATTGATGGTATCCAATCTATTTTTGTCTCCAAGTGCTCCTTCGTCAAGTAACTCTCATCTGCAAATACACCACGATTTTGTTACAAATAACTTAATGTATCATATATTTGTTAGTTAAAAGTGAAATTTGATGCATGTACATTGACAATTATATTCAGATGTCGAAGAGGTTATTGGCTAACAATGATCGAGAAAAATATGGCCTAGAGTCTAGACTCTAGACAATGGGTCTACTTATTAGTGAACAGAGAGACTACGAAGACAAATACGAACTAGTTTAATTTAATCCACCTAATCCTAAACCTAATATTGGTCTCCCACCAAGCCTTTCTCAACTTAAAATATTACGCATTTAAGGGAGACTAGATTCCCTGGCATGACTATATTGACCAAAATAAAGAATTATTGGGGGTTATCGTCTTTGCTATTAATTATTATCACACACAAACAAACAAAAATGATCTTAGGGGAAGACTATTATTATCAGTAGGGAAACCACCATAAAAAAAGAGAAGTCAAAATAAAATATCTCCAACAGGGAACCACGAAAGAAGAATACTATTTTCAGCAAGGATTCACCGGACAAAAATAATTATATTTTGCAATAATTGTAATATAAAATAGAGGTCCCCATACAGTTCCCAACCATAAATTTTACTCCTGTAACTACAAAAAACTTATACTAGTCTACTAGAAAAGTAATTACTATACCAACAACGATAGCACATAGGAGTTTCAGTCATTGGTGTGTCTGAAAATATCACATATATGAGCTGTGCACATTAATAAACAAAACAAAAAAAAGAAACTTATAACACCTTTGCTAATCTCGCTTGAATGTGTATATAGTAAAACATACGCAAACGATCTCATCACACAATACTAATCTCTCATTAATGAACTCATTATATAAGGGTTTCTACGTTAAGCTTATATATTATGACAGGATTATCATCATTAATCAAAATAAATAATACTAATACATACCTTTTAGTGGAGATAGCCCCATCTCGATGAAGCGGTAGTAGTGTAAATAAGCCATGAAGCCACAAGCACTTGTGGTCCAGAAAAGAACTTCCGGGAGTCCAAGCTCCTCGGCAGCATCAAGAGTAAAACTCATACAACCATCGGATACAATACAACTCACCGGAGGAACGTCGTCTCGGGCGTTGATCCGCCCGAGAAGTTCCTTAAATGGAGCAAGAGAATGCTTCATGGTGGACTCACAAAGAGCTGGGATGTCCTGCGTGGCATCCACATCATCCATCTCTGGTAGACCATCAGGGATGGACTCGAACCGGAAAGAAGAAAGCCCATCGAGGGCGTGAGGCCCACGGGACCGGAGTAAACGGTTATGGTTGTAGATGGTGTTGACGAAGGTGACGTGTAAACCTTTGGCATGGAGGAGTTTAGCAACTTTCATCATCGGGTTGATGTGGCCTTGAGCCGGGTAAGGGACACAGACTACGTGTGGTTTTTGTGCGCTACAAACGGAATGAGATCCCATTTTCTTTGTCTTTTTCTAGTGCAAGAAAATGATGATAATAATATGTAACTCTGATAAAATTGTGGCACAACTTTTATAGGCTTTGAAGGGCTGGCTCCGTTTTATAGACAGATAATGGACAGTGACTTATGAGGCGGTGTAGCTATACAATATCAGCACGTGGAGAATTGTCGACGTATGTGAGTCACGTGCGAGGATCTCACCGGCCGTAGCAATCTCGAGATATATATGCTAGTGAAGGATAATATTTATTTACAAGATGGATGTACTGTTGTCTGTTGGTAAAATAAAAGTGAGACAAGTGGGTCTAATAAGTCGTGAAAGCAATGTTAATTAGTAGAGTTTGAACTCGACCTTATTACAAAGAGAGTCCAAAGTTTAACTCTGAGCTTTTCGTTGGTCAAAAAAGGATGACACACGCATAACTGAGAGAATAATTATGATATATTTAATAGAACTCTCATTTTATAGGATTTTTTTTCAAAAAGAAATTCTGGTATATATTTAATTTATTTATTTATGTTAAAATAATAAAGAAAATGAAAGAAAATAATATAAAAAATATTAAATTGATCTATTAAACATTACAGATACATATGTAAATAGTGTACAAAATTTAAAAATGTGAACTAGTATTTAATTTCCTAAAATGCGAATTATTTTTGTTTAGAAATATTGTTCTTCCACTTGCTAAAAGGTTTTGTTGGAGACAAATAAAAAAGCAATTTTTTTTTCACTGCTAGGTACAAAATTTTTACATGTTTTGAATAGGGGTCCGACTATCTTAGATCCGGCTCTGGACACACGATTCACTATATATACAATGTCCAAACATCACAGAGAACAACCGACATGTCAAATTAATGTGAAGCGAGGTTTCTTTTCTGCTTTCTCTTTTTACACTATTCAACGTATTAAGTTCGGTTCGAATTCAAGTAGTGATACAATAATGATATTAAATCACTAAGTTATAAATTCTGGTCTTGGATACAAAGTTTTTAAAGTAAAAAATTATAATCGATAAATAATGATTTTCTAGGCGATTAATATGTTACAAAAAATTATAAATTACAAACACCGCAGCATGGATATTTACATTGTGACTAATTAACAATGTCACAACAAATGAAATTTTTTACCGCAAAAATTCTATTGATACCGGAAAAAAATGAAGAAACATAGTTTGAACAAATCTGAAATAAAACTATGTCTCTTCATTTTCTTTTCAGTATCAATAGAATTTTTGATGTCACAACAAATTACCAGACGCATTTCCATCCTATAAATCACATACAATAGACTAATTCATTTTTTCAGATGACTCCATTGAGAAACTATTTAATAATAATTTTCCTAATAAAATTAGGGAATTGATAATCATTAAGCATAAATTCATTAGGTTGACTAATCACCTTAATCAGCATTTTTAAAAGAATGTTAAATTGTATTCAAATAAAAAAAAATTGTTTGACATTATGCGTTTAAGAAATGTCAAGAAATTGTGTAATTTTAAGACAATGCTTTAACTGTTTGTGGCTGTAACAAGATTTGGCTCACGAGCTTGAAACCAAAGTTGCATCCTTTCTTCATAACGACTATCTCCCCGAAGTCGAATTGCACTAAGACGGTTCCTTATCGATTTGTCTACCAGCCGTACGAGCTGTGAAACAGTAGATGCAATGCCACCATGTCTTCGTTCGTTCCTTTCACGCCAGATGTGATACACCGTGGATTGGAAAGCATATGTCAGCAAGAATCTTCGAACAGGGTCGCAAGGTGATGCAGAGAGGGTGGAAAGTACCGTGTTCCAGGACGTTTAGAAATCGAGTTGTAGTAGACCCTTGCTAAGAGCAGTCCAAACAGCGTTTGAGAAGGAGCAGTTGAAGAAGAGATGATCCCGCGTCTCAAGAGGGTGTTGACAGAACACACACATAGTTGGTAGGTTTATGTGAAGACAATTAAGTTATCCGTTGAGTTCAGTTTGTTTTCTAGAGTCTGAATTAGTCTAAGTCTATTGACTTAGTGCAAAAGAATAAGTCGAGGTTGTCCTGGTTTGTAGGAAACAACCTTGTGAATGTTAGGAGTCTTTTAGGGTTTAGTTGTTGTGGTTCTTGAGTCTATTTTAAGAGACTTATGTATCATTCAAAAAATAAGAGGAAAATCACTTCTCTGAAACAACTATTCTTCTTTAAAGTTTTGTTCGTGTTCTGTTTTTGTGTTCTGTTTCGTTCAAGTGGTGTCAGAGCTTGACGATTCTGGAAAGAAGAGATGGGTGAAAGGGAAACATCATTGAGCATTCCTAAGTTTGATGGAGACTATGAGCATTGGGCAATGCTTATGGAGAATCTGTTGCGGTCAAAGGAATGGTGGGATTTAATCGAAACCGGTTTTACACAGCCAGAGAGAGGCGTGATATTAACTGGAGTCTAGAGGAGTGAGCTATCGGAAATGAAACTCAAGGATCGCAAGGTGAAGAATTATCTCTTCGCCTCCATTGATAAGGTGATTCTCAAAACCATTGCTAAGAAAGAAACCTCGAAGGAGATTTGGGAGTCCATGTGTACGAAGTTTCAAGGGAACCAACGAGTTCAGAGTGCACACCTTCAAAGATTGAGGAGAAATTTTGAAGTTTTGGAGATGACAGAAGTTGACACAATCACTGAATACTTCTCCAAGGTGATGATGGTGGCCAACGACATGAGGAATCTCGGGGAAGAGATGTCGGATGCCAAAGTGGTGGAGAAGGTTCTGCGAACACTCGCAGATAGATTTACTTATGTGGTATGTGCTATTGAAGAATCAAATGATATTAAGAAACTCACGGGGGATGAGCTGCAGAGCTCGTTGCTCATTCATGAGAAGAAGCTGGACAAGAGATCAGGAGAAGAACGTGCTCTCAAGATGGAGAGTCAAATACCAGAAATGGGTAAAGGTAGAGGTAACTACCAAGGAAGAGGTGGATATCAAGGTCGTGGAGGAAGAGGAAGAAGCCGAGGAAGCAATAGCTTCAACAAAGACAATGTTGAATGCTATAAATGTCATAAGATGGGATATTTCAAATAAGAATGTCCAAGCTGGGAAAAGGGAGCCAATTTTGTTGAAGGAGACGAAGAAGACATAATGTTAATGGCACATGTGGACATGGAGAAATCTGAGGATGAACATGTATGGTTCTTGGACTCGGGATGCAGTAACCATATGTATGGAACCAAGGAGTGGTTCCAAGATTTTGATGATAGTTTTCGTCAAAGGGTTAAACTAGGAGATGATCGGAGGCTGATGGTGGAAGGAAAAGGAAATCTCCGGCTAAAAATCAATGGCACAACGCAGACCATTACTTCTGTTTATTTTGTTCCAGGCTTGAAAAACAATTTGTTTGGCGTGGGACAACTTCAAGAGAAGGGGCTCAAAATTATCATTGAAGACAATGCTTGTGAAGTGTGGCATAAGCAACAAAGGAGACTGATCATGCATTCAAACATGTCCAGGAACAGAATGTTCATGATACTTGCGGCAATAAGAGAATCAAGAGAGGGATCAAATTGTATGCAAGTGTCGGGTGAAGAAACATGTGACTTGTGGCACCAGAGATTTGGACATTTGAACAACAAAGGAATCCATAAGCTTGCAGAGAAGGGAATGGTCACTGGTTTGGGCTCAGTCGCAGAGAATGATGCTTTGTGTGAAGTGTGCGTGAAAGGAAAGCAGAACCGTGGGAGGATTCCAAAGAAGAGTGCATGGAGAGCAAGTAGAGGGCTTGATTTAGTGCACACAGACATATGCGGGCCAATCTCACCACCTTCACAAAGCGGAAAGAGGTACTTGATCACCTTTATAGATGATTTTAGTCGCAAGTGTTGGACTTATTTCTTAACCGCAAAGTCAGAAGCCTTTGAAGTGTTCAAAGAGTTTAAAGTTGCAGCAGAAAGAGAACTTGGGGAAGCTTTAGTGTGCTTGATGTCTGACAGAGGAGGGGAGTATAACTCCAAGGTTTTTTAAGACTGTTTCAGGGAGCAAGGCATAAAAAGGCAGCCCACTGCATCGTATACTCCGCAACAGAATGGAGTCTCTGAGAGGAAGAATAGAACCATCATGAACATGGCCAGATGTATGTTGATTGGAATGCAGGTGCCAAAGAGGTTTTGGGCAGAGGCATCTCAATATGCGGTCCATATTCTGAATAGAAGTCCTGCAGCAGCTCTAGAAGATGTTACACCTAGTGAAAAATGGAGCAAGCAAAAGCCCACCGTAGGGCATCTCAGAGTTTTTGGATGCATAGCTTACGCAATGGTTCCATATGAAAGAAGGGTCAAGCTAGACGAGAAAAGTACGAAATGTGTGATGGTTGGAGTGAGCAAAGAATCAAAAGCTTATCATCTCTATGATCAAGAAGCAAAGAAAATCATAATCAACAGAGATGTCAAGTTTGATGAAGCGAAAGCACGGAATTGTGAGGAGAAAGATGATGACAAAGTAACTTGGGAAGGAATGGTGAGTGATTCAGATGAAGAATCACATGAAGAGATCGAAAATGGAGGTGATGGAGAAGAAGAGAATGCAGAGAATGAGCAAGAAGAAAGTGCAGAAGTTGAGACAGAGAATAAAGTATCAGAAACAACAGGAGAGTCCTCTGAAACTATGGTCACATGTTTCAGAAGCGAACCAGACAGACGCCAATCTGGATGAAGGACTTTTACTGTGATGGAGTCAAAATGGTCATAGAAGAAGAAGGAGAAGAGATCACTGCGCTGTTCATTGCAACCGAGGATCCAGTGAAGTATGAAGATGCAACTCAACATGAAAATGGAGAAAGGCAATGGAGGTGGAAATTCAGTCTATTGAGGAAAACAACACTTGGGAGTTAGTGGAGCCACCTGATGAAGCAAAGGTCATTGGAGTAAAGTGGGTTTTCAAAACAAAGCTCAATGAGAAAGGAGAGGTTGAAAAATTCAAGGCAAGACTAGTTACCAAGGGTTACCATCAAACACAAGGCATCGACTTTCATGAAGTCTTTGCGCAAATTGCTAGATGGGATACAATCAAGACCTTACTAGCCGTAGCTGCTCAAAGGGAATGAGAAGTGTTCCAACTTGATGTAAAGAGTGCATTCCTGCAAGGAGAGTTGAGTGAGGAAGTTTTTGTCAAGCAGCCACAAGGATTTGAAAGAAAAGATGAAGCTGATAAAGTTTACAAGTTGAGAAAAGCTCTGTATGCTTTGAAATAGGCACCGCATGCCTGGTACAACAAAATAGAAGGTTATTTCCTGAAGAATGGATTAAAAAAATGCTATTGCGAACACACATTGTTCGTGAAGATGAAGAAAGATGAGGTGTTGATCGTGAGTATTTATGTAGACGACTTGATCTACATGGGAAACTCCACTGCAATGCTTGAGGACTTCAAGGATTCTATGATGAGGGAGTTTGCTATGACTGATCTAGGAAGAATGAAGTATTTTCTGGGGGTAGAAGTCATTCAAGATGGAAGTGGGATTTTTATCAATCAGAGAAAATATGCAGAGGAGATTCTCAAGAGATTTGGAATGATCAATTGCAATCAAGTGAGGAATCCCATTATTCCAGGACAGAGATTCTCAAAGGAAGGAGCTGGTGGTGTGGTGGATCCAACACAGTTTAAGCAACTCGTAGAAAGCTTGAGATACCTTACTGCTACAAAGCCAGATTTGATGTTTTTAGTGAATCTGGTGAGTCGCTACATGGAGGAACCAACTGAGCAACATATGCTGGTCGCGAAGTGGATACTAAGGTATGTTCAAGGAACTTTGAGTTTGGGAATCAGATACAATAGAGGAGATGAATCAAGACTTCTCGGATATGTAGATAGCGATTATGCAGGCGATATCAATGACCGAAAAAGCACGTCCGATTATGTGTTCATGTTGGTAGGAGGAGCTATTTCGTGGTCATCTAAGAAGCGGCCAATCGTCACATTATCAACTACTGAAGCAGAGTTTGTAGCAGCAGCCTTTGGAGCATGTCAAACTGTATGGCAGAGGAACATATTAGAAGAAATTGGAATGTCTCAAGGTGAAGGAACGGTTTTTTTCTGTGACAATAGCTCTACAATCAAGCTTTCAAGAAATCCAGTGTTACACGGTAGAAGCAAACATATTCACGTCAGGTATCATTTTCTTCGCGAGTTGGTGAATGATGGATTTATAGAGCTTGAATATTGTACGACTCAAGATCAAGTTGCAGACATAATGACCAAGGCAGTGAAGCTTGAAGTGTTCAAGAATTTGAGGAAGAAGTTGAGAGTGTGCTTGAAAGAAGATTAAACTGGAAAGAAGAGAGATTCCCGTTTAGGGGAGGGTATGAAGACAATTAAGTTATCCGTTGAGTTCAGTTTGTTTTCTAGAGTCTAAATTAGTCTAAGTCTATTGACTTAGTGCAAAAGAATAAGTCGAGGTTGTCCTGATTTGTAGGAAACAACCTTGTGAATGTTAGGAGTCTTTTACGGTTTAGTTGTTGTGGTTCTTGAGTCTATTTTAAGAGACTTATGTATTATTCAGAAAACAAGAGGAAAATCACTTCTCTGAAACAGCTATTCTTCTTTAAAGTTTTGTTCGTGTTATGTTTTTGTGTTCTGTTTCGTTCATTATGGACCAACTAAACATACGATCACAAGTGGACAGCCGATCAAGAACTGCCAACCAAATAAAGAAGGTATACCTAGGAGTTTGATATGGAGCCCACACCACTTTGTACCAAAGGACGTGTGGTGATTGTTGGCTCAAGAGTTTATATGTGTCAAAGGTAGTAAACTTTACTCGATATCCATCCTGTTTGTACTGCCACAAAGCTCTATCTGCCCCTGGGGCTCTGTTTTTGTCGAACAGAGGTGATAGCTTTCTCTATCTGGTTCAGAATAGGTGCACAACGTCTGCGAGAGCGATGTAGCATCGCCTGTTGCACAGAAGCAGTCGCAGGGAGGCCAAGATCGACGAAGCCACGGGGCCCCGTAAGGTCAGCAATTCTTCCTAACGGAGACCACATGTCATACCAAAACGATATCGCTAAACCATTATGTACATCCATTCTGAAATAGAAACAACATTGTCACGACGTTTTAGCAGTTTCCGCCACATCCACAAGCCCAATTGCCTTATTGGTATAGCCCAGAAGGACTGCCCTAAAAGGAGATTGCGATGTACCCAACTGACCCATAGTGAGTCTGCCGAGAACAATCGCCAAAGTAATTTTAGAAGTGTGAATTCATTGGCCGTTTTCGAGTCTCTTAGTCCCAAACCACCCTAATGATTGCTCTTGCATAACAGTGGCCAAGCTACCTTTGATTTCCACGAGCTGAGCTGTGGGCCTGACCAAAGAAAAATAGCGCAGAGTTGCTCGATGGAGGTAGTGCATTTTGCTGGTAGACAAAACGCAGCGAACCATAAATTAACTTAATCAGACAAAATGCATTATACGGGACGTCTCCAACTAATCAAATTTGTCATCATGGGACTAGTTAACTTAATCAGCATTTTACATTGGTTAAGCATGAAAAATAAGGTTAAGGCTGACCAATACATTTCATCAAACACCTTCGAAATACGTAACGTAAAACGTCCATATTCTAAATTTGGTTAGCAAGTTTAAATCTAGCCTTAAACACCTTTTAAACATTAGAAATCATATGGAAGATTTACCTCTAAACATCATTCACAAGAATAAGAAGAGGAGATCAAATCCATTTTACTAATTTAGCATATTATTACAAACGATTAAAGCAAGAAAACACAGTTACATACAAATGATTATACATAACACATTTATTATCATCTTATTTTCATTTAATCATAACATGGTTTGCCGGTCTGGCCTAAGAGAACCTTGTTAACAATGTTCTCAAGATTCATGAGCGATGAACCAAACGGGCGCTCTGTTGCTTTCTCTGCCAAACGCTGCCACTCCGCCGCCTTCTCTCTCATTTTCTTCCCTTTCTCTCCATCCATGAGCTCTCTAACCACCGCCTCAACCTCCTCCCTCTTCACATCTCCGCCTATCTCCATCCCAACCCCCCACTCATCACAACAGAACTTACAGTTGGTTTGTTGCTCTGCGAAAAATGGCCAACACACCATGGGGACTCCAGCAGAGAGACTCTCGAGTGTCGAGTTCCATCCACAATGCGTCAAGAACCCTCCTACCGCGGGGTGAGAAAGTACTCTCTCCTGAGGACACCAACTCGCTAACATTCTCCTGTCAGCCGTCTCTGTCAAAAACTCTGGTGGAACCATGGCCTCGTCTCCAGCTACCTGATCCGGACGAATCACCCATAGAAACTCTTTATTTGTTGCAGCTAGACCCCAAGCGAACTCAACGAGCTGTTCCGCGGTCATAACTGCTATACTCCCGAAGTTAACATAAACAACACTGTTTGGAGATTTTGTATCGAGCCAGTTCAAACACTCTGTCTCCTCTCTCCACAGACTTGACCCCATCTTCCCAATTTCGCTACCTTCCTCAATCTCCCGGTTCACTAAGAGATGAAGCGGTCCGATTGAATAAACCAGTGGTAAAGTGGATTGCATAGACTGGATGAGGTCGTGGTCGAGGTCATCAAATGTGTTGAGAATGATACCAGATGCGCGTTTGGTTCGATTCATCTCGTGGACAAGGAATTTGAGCATTATGTCATTAGGATTACTGGTGCGGATGAAACTGGGGAAGTCCTTTAATTTTAGATTTTTCATCGACGGTACCCAATCTATAGCCGTATCTAAGTGCTCCTTCGTCAAGCAACTCTCATCTGCAAAAGCATGTTTTGATTGTACAGTTAAAGCATAAATCTGATGTATAAATTCCCATTGATAGTTTTAGTTCCCTTGACAATGATGTTGGCCTGACTACAATTTTTAAAACTTTGGGTTGCCATACAATAAGATACCAGCATAAAAAGAAAACGGAAATATTATTATTTATTACTTCCCCTATATAATTTTATTTTTTATCATTCATCTTTTGTAGTCTTTTTTTTTTTTTTTTTGTCAGTGATAAAATTATTTTTATTTGAGATGATAAACGAAATTTTAGTGTTGAAAAAGACTAAAAATACATAGTTTCTTTAGTTTTGTGTGTTTTAACTTAAGCATCATGTAAACTGATACAAAGAGAGTATTGTTTTTCAATTCATAACTATTCATTTTTTTTTCATAACAGAAGATATTTTATATAATTATTTACCAATTATTTATTAAAAAGAAAAAATAGCATGCAATATATGAATAAAAGTAATTCAGTTAATATATTATGTTGAATATAAATATTAATCAAATCTAAAATTTACATAGACATGTTTAAAACAATTACTTTTAAAACATAAAATTATTACAAATTATACTTTTTCGCGAGCGACCTCTTAAACGATAAGTTCACCAAGCTTGTGATATAAAAAACTTTTGTTATATATTTATACTAGTGGTTGATCCGCGCTACGCACGAGGTGTGTTAATTTTTTTTTCATTTGTTTGTTCTTGAGATAATAATATTCCCAAAATATTTTGGTAATTTCAGTATAGTTTTGGATTTTTTTCATGTTGTTTTAAAATGTCTATAATTCATAGTTTTTTTTTTGTGATTTACTATTTGACAGTGTATTGTATGACCGTAAACTTGATATAGTAAAAATCTTCATCATTATGTCCTCTACCCCACATCATTTCGTTAAATTTTAATCCTTGTTTTAGTTTGTAATTATGCTTTCTTTTTTATAATAATATTTATTGATAAAAAAATCTTGATTAAGTCAATACTATATTATTTATGTTGGGTAAGATAATTAATTATCTATAAATACAAAGTCTAATATCCTATTAGAAATTAAAATTTTTGTTTTCTTTTTACCATCATAAAAATGTGAAAATAGTTACTAATTATTTTGATATTTGTAAGATCAAATTTTATATTTTCCACATATTTAAATTTATATGTCTTTGTTTGCCTCTTTAGTCCTCTTCCATTTATTGTGAGTTTTGTTTTATCCACTAATGGTGTGATGAGGTGTTTGAGAAGCCCGTTATTACTTTCAATGTTGGTTAACATTTGTTGTGGTTATATTTCTTTCTGGAGCTTTAAAGATTTTTGTTTTCCACTTCTTTTTATTTCACCGAAGAGTATTAACAGTGATGATATATG
>OVAP01001460.1:0-23870 GCA_900406295.1 Aurinia saxatilis | reverse complement strand
CGGCCCTCGCAAACGAGGTGTTTTCTTGTAGTGTACCTTCGAATTAGAGATCCTCGATCTGGGAGGAAGGAACGGCGGGCTAGCTTCCCGCCGAGCTTGTTGAAGGCTCGCGCGCCGCCACCAGTCTCACCGTCTACACGTACTCCTCCATTTACCGCAGACCCTCTAAGCGTCCATTGTGACTCACGTCGTGTGAATCGCANGCGCCGCCACCAGTCTCACCGTCTACACGTACTCCTCCATTTACCGCAGACCCTCTAAGCGTCCATTGTGACTCACGTCGTGTGAATCGCAGCTTCGTCTTCTCGTTGAGATGTGTTCTCCGATCTCCCTCCTGTCCAGAACCGCCGTCCTCAAAGCCGCCGTCCTCAAAGNCCCGCCGAGCTTGTTGAAGGCTCGCGCGCCGCCACCAGTCTCACCGTCTACACGTACTCCTCCATTTACCGCAGACCCTCTAAGCGTCCATTGTGACTCACGTCGTGTGAATCGCAGCTTCGTCTTCTCGTTGAGATGTGTTCTCCGATCTCCCTCCTGTCCAGAACTGCCGTCCTCAAAGCCGCCGTCCTCAAAGCCGCCGTCTTCAAAACCGCCGTCCTCAAAGCCGCTCTCGGGACTGAAGCAAATCGAGAGAGTTCACTCACCGTAAAACCTCCGCCACAACTACACATCACGTCGTTCGCTTCTCCACACCACGCGGCGGCAGAGAGGAATCCCTAATTCGATGGAGAAATTCCGTCATTGTCTATAACACAGAGCCGTCTTGAAGCGTCGATAACTAGAGGAGAAAGCCCTCCGCGAACGACGGTGAAAGGCACCGACTCTGGGAGACGCGTCAGATTCACTTGTTTGTCACCAGAAAGAAAAAGGAGTAGAGAGAGAAGAACTGAGATCACTTTTTTAATTAGTTCGTTAATACTTTCCCCCCAATCGCTAAATTAGTTGCAATTTGCTATAGACATATAAGTTTTCATAAATATGCAACACATATAATGCAGTGTCTCCATCAAATTAAGATGATAAATTATGCTTGCATGTAACAGAACATTTAAAAAAATCTATCCTTAGCTAGTTGGCAGTTAAAAAAAATTTTAGATTAACAGTGTTTAGTCTAGTTGGTTAGAGTTTAAGACATATATACAATGAAATGAAACTAAAACTATATGAGTTGGTCGATTTAATTATTCGTAAATTATAAAACAGATTTCAAATTTTTGTTTTTTACTGGTTTTTCAGATAAAAATTATGGGTGTGAATAGTGATCTAACTGCATAGTACCATTAGACTAATCATAATATGCGATAACTATTCATGATATTATCATTTCACACTATATTTTCACTGATTTATGCAAACCATATCTATCTACATTATGCACTTTTACTATGCAAACCACGTCTTATTCTTTATTTTTGTTTTGTATTTTTACTCTTCTATTATCATAGTGTATAGCAGAAGAGAAAGAAAAAAAACGAATCAGACAAATCGAAAGATTCATGTAAGTTCTTAGATTGATTTGGATTTTGTGTAGATGCGGGATTTTGGAATGAGCATCACTAGTATTAGCTAGACTCCAAGTGGCTCAAAAGTAAACGATGTGTGAATAGATTAGAGTCAAAAGTTGTGGTTTAAAACAGATATTTACTTTCGTGGTTAATTTGGACACCTTTTTGTAAGTTTTACTTATATTAAAAGAAGATGCTTAAAAGACGGCATATTTCACGTAGCAATGAACGTGGGGCATTGTTGTTCACCAGAAAAGTGGTTGATGCTTATCGTGCTCATATAAAAAGCTGTGATAGGTGCTAATTATTGACTTGTTTAAACTAATACATTAGTGATAATACAATTGACTTATCTGTTTAATACTATTTTATAAAACCGTACAGATCATGGCATTTGGGTTCTGTCCTTATGATGCGGAGGACGTAAAGTATGTACGGCCTCCTCTCTGACTGTAATCCTCATCATTCAAACCATTGAATCTTAATACACATCATCTATACTTATCTGGTTTTTCAATGTAAACAAATGTTTTCTTGTTCAAAATAATTGAAAATCTGAAATATAATGGTAAAATAACAATCCTTGGCATATATCAAAATAACCAAAGGGTTGGTGGCCTAATGGTAGTGCAAAGAGGTTAGTGTTCTTGTGTCTAGGATTCAAACCATTTTTGATAAGGATGATTATTCTTTAAATCAGAATTTCTAAAGGATGATTCAAGGTATTGGGAAAGACTATAGACCGTAAGTCCACACTCCCATCGATTTATCAATTGCTTTTTTTTGGGAGAGGGGGATTTAAAATGAATATAAAAAGTCTAAAGTTTGTAAACTATAATTTACACAAAAAAAAACAAAAAAATTAACGTATGGTATCCGCCTCAATTGTTTTCTCTATTTCTCTCTTGGGGGTTCTCTAGATTTTTTTGCTAATTGGACATGTTTTTAAGACAATTTTTTTAGACCCATGATCTCTTTGGTCATGGATCAAAATTTATCCAGTTCATTTTTCGTAGACAGTGCACGAATTTAGGATCTTTCCCACACGTAGAACATGATATTAATAATATTCAAATGTAAATCAGAGAAGTTGTGGAGTGTAGATTACTTATCATATGAGAGTTAAACAAAGATATGTTTCGTTTTTGGTTTGTTATTTGGGGGAAAAAATTAATTGTGATGAGTAAACGATATTCACAAGTATTTTAACAAAAGGTAAAGTAATAATAGTCCAATGTATATAACTTTGTTGGTCAGCTATAAAACAATTTTATTGCTAAAAACATATGATTCCACATCATTGGTTACTGAGACATTTACATGACAGCCATAAACTCTCATATTAGTCTGAAATGACATCAAAGATCATCGGTTATTAAGAAATTGATGCAACAAAATAAAACTATATAACAAACTTATTATGATAGTTTAATGGCGTAAAAATGATCCAAGTTAGTCAAAGAATCAATATCTTAATAATCCAATCAGACGTCTTATGCTAAAACTACACCTTTTTTCTTTTTCTTTAATAATTATAATTTTTTCACATATTTTAAAGATTACTTTGAGTTACAAGTTACAGCATAAAATCTTCCTATTGTAGGTCAAACAAACAAATGGAGTAGTTAAGTACTTAGCTTGCATTTTCTTTCTTTATCAACAATATATATTCATGATTCATCAATTGACATAAGAGATATTTAACATCTCTGAATTTTCATGAAGTTGACATTATAACTTCCTCTAAACAAATGGAAAATATCTCTTATGTAGATAGAGATATCTGAATGCTTGCATTTTGGTAGCCATTAGTTAACTTTCTGATCTTGAAGTTCATTATATAATTTTAATGTAGCTAAATCTTCATAGAATGTGGCTTCTCTGAATCCTAAGCCTTTGTCTTGCAACAAAGCCATATATAGAACATCAGTTTCAATTTCCAATGGAGAGCTTGGTGGACCAACAAAGCCTTTGAACAACAATATTTGTTAGCTCTACTTAGTATGGACTATAAAGTTAATCAAACTTCGAAAAAAGAAGGGCCATCGTTCACACACACTAGTATACTTATTAGGCTTTTATTGGGCTTGATGCGCCATTTTAAAAGGCCCATTCTTCCGTTACTTACAACTTACAAATCACGATGCCGAAAGTGGTTCAGTTTCAAAAAAAAGTTTTTGATTTTTAGTTAAAATGGAAAGGGCTTATGAACACACAACTGTGATTATTAACACTCAGGATGATTAACGATTTGTCTAAAGCCATCTCAACATCCCGAACACGTTATTCACCATCACGAGAAAATAGTAAGTCGGGCTAAATTTGTTAAGGTGGCCGTTAAAAATGTGTGATGAACCTATTGGAGATGGCTTTACCTATGCATTATCTAACGAATAAATTCTGGTTCAGAAAAACTAAACAAGGAAGATCGTAAACAAAAAAAAATCAAAACATACACTGAAACAAATTAGAAAACATATACGTTACAAAAAACAGATAAAAAAATTTAAACATAAAACATATCGATCAAACTACATACACTTACAACATTAGGAGTAAAAGCCACTGATATAACACATTTAAGCACAAACTAACTCTCAAACGTGTTCCGAAGGAGGAGACGGTACAGAAGCCACGCGCCGTCCACGTTCCGATCTACTATTGACGGCGAACTTCAAACTTCCTTCATGCATTCCCTTTTGCTTCTCAGTGTCTGTCCACTCTTTCATGTAATAATATTCTTCTGTTGACTTCACTTCATCTCCTGTCGGAGCCAAAAACATACTTCCCCATTGCGGAAAATGCACCAGAGTAACGGGTAATGTACATGCGACAATCATCACTCCCATCCAAGTAAGCCCTTCTTCAGTCGTGAAAGCCGAGGTCGAGAAGAATATCAGTTGGGTCAGACCAGAGCCGAAGTTTCCTCCGGCTCCAGTCAGGCCAGAGATTATTCCTAAGGAGCGTCGTGAGATGAAAGGTATGATGGCAAAAGTGGCTCCACAAGCGGCTTGAGCACCGAGGGAGAAGAGGATCATGGAGAAAACCGCGGTCGGGAGGGTTGTAGCTCGGCCTAGCCATACACAGAAGCAACCACCTAGGGATTGGATGATCCATAAGGTCCAAAGACGGCCTCTCATGCCGAAATGTCTAGCCACAATGTCTGAGACCCAGCCGCCTATAGGACGTGCAAAGAAGTTTGCCATACCAAAGCTTGCCGCGATAATACCGGCCGTGTGAAGCTTGAGATGGAACCTGGTAAAAATGGTCATCATATATTGAATCTTATTATCCCTTCGACGTTATTTATATTGTTAAAAATTCTAAACCGTAATCAGATTGTAGTCATATTGTTTTTTTGTTTTTTTAATAAGTAAGAGATTCCGTATATCCTGATTTAGCCCGAGATCTTTACCGTTTGAGCTATTTGTTCTTGGTAGTCATATTGTTTATAGAGTACTAATGATTTAAATGCGAGCTTAAAATTTTTACCTGTCAAAAAAGTACTCAGCAATAACGTTATCGGTTGTGAGCTCTACTCCCATTGAGTATCCATATAGAAGAACGAAAACCCATGTCCTATAGTTTGTGATCGCGTACCACAAAACCTGGTCAAGTCCACATATATATATTTATGAGAGAAAAGTTGATGAAACAGTATTAAATCTATATATTAATGATAATTTATTTATTATTTAGTACCTGTCAATAACAAATTACAATAGCTTAAGGGTTTTGTCTTTTATATATGAAAACGTCTTTAGATCCTATTTTCAGAATGATAATAAATGTATGGATTAATTTATTTGTATATATGAAAATGTTAATCTAAGATCTATGAAGAACCCTTTTTATATACCACGATGAGTATATATAGAATTTAGAAAACATTCAATGTAGTTTAAAATAAAAGATTAAGAATCAGAGGATCCAAGAGAACGTTAACATCTATTAATATATGATTTAATATGTACCTTTGAAAACTTGTCTCTAGTAACAGCACCTTTCTTCTCTAGTGTGCTTCTATTACCATCAGGGAGGTCTTGTCCTAAAGTCAAGACCAAGATTCCCATGATGATGTGCATCCATCCAGGTATGAAGAAAGCCATCCTCCAGGCGGTGAAGGACGTGGACCCTAACCGTCGAATGATTTCATAGACCATAGGCATGAGCAGCTGTGTGACTCCACCTCCCATGTTTCCCCACCCACCCGCTGTCCCGTTCACTAGACCTATGATCTGACCGTTAAACATCGTGCTCATCCAGTATTGGCATGATACAAAAGTCGCGAGGCAGAACCCGATCATGAACCTTACCGTTATGTACCTATAGCAAGAAAAAAAAGTTGTTAGGAATTTCATATAGAAAAGTAATCTTTAAGTTGTTAAATAAAATCATTTGCTCACTGTCAATCAATTATATAAGTAGAAAACTACCCCTATGTTTCATATTAATTGATGTTTAAAGTCTTTTACACATAAATTAATAATCGTTAAATGTTTAATTTTTCAATACAAAACATATTTTATCATCCATACCAAAAAAAAAAAAAAACTCAACCAATAATAAATCAATCCACAGAATTCAGACATTAATAAAAAACAAAAATTTAATAATTTTTGCATAGAAACTTGAAACATTACTTAAATTAAAACGGAAATAAAATTCTAAAACTTCAATTAAACAAAAACAAAGAGAGTAATAAATTTTTTTAAATTTTTTTTACAATGGGTCTACTAGATCACATATAGCCAGGACCGTCTGAAACTATTTGAAGGTAAATGCTTGCAAAAATTTACACTATACAAGCATGCATGCTTACCCGCCAGCGTTAGCAACAAAAGACATGGAGAAAACGGTTGGGGCCGAGAGCATGATGAGGAAAGCACAGCCATAACGTGGACCAAGGAGATCACAAACGGCTCCCATAGCAAGCCTAGAGAAGATACTTCCAGAAACAGAAGCAACACCAGCATTTCCGACATCTTGTCTGGTGAGGTTAAGATTATCTCGGATGATGGGGACAAGAGGAGCGGCCGCGAAAGTAGAAACGAAGCAAGTGAAGAATGAGATCCAAGCAAGATGGAAAGTTCTCATGTGAGGAGCTGCAAATGAAAAGAGTTTAAAGACTTTAGCTTTGTGTTCTGTGTCCACAGGAAGAGAGAATTTGGCTGATGTATCGGAAGGAACCGCGGGAGACATGACCGAGAAAGCATAGGTTTGTTCTCGGCCGGTGACTCCGTGCATTGAGCTTCCCGGTTCACCCAAACCATCAGCCATTTTTTGTTTTTATTGAATTTTTGGATTGTGGTCTTGGGTTTAGGGAACCAAGGAGGAGAAGGTTGGTTTATATAGAGATACTAAAGTTGACTTCGTTAGAGCCTATGGAGATTCTAAAAGGCTATAAGTGGGATTTATTTTACGTATATAGTACTATAATAGTATAGTTCTTAACGATAATTAATGACTTAAAAATTGTTTATGAGAGGCTGATTATAATTACACAAGTTGTGGACTTTATATTAATAGTATGGAATATTCACTTTCGCCGCGAGCATGCATACACGAGACTTAAGCCTCTCGTCATACGTCCCAAAGGTTCACTTAGATTCCAATTTATTTATTAACATGATATTACTACTTAACTGTCCATATTTTCCGGAAAGAGTTGGAAAAGAGAAGCTATTATACTTTTGTAAGTTTATAAAAGGAAGATGATGGTTTGATTGGTTTCTAATTTCCCAAAAAGCATATTTCTTTATTAAAATGTTTTCTTATGATATATAGGTTTGAAAATGCAAACAACTTTCTGTAAATTCAACTTTGGGAGACCTAAAAAATTTCAGAATTTATTTTGGAAGAAAATCCCTAGTCTTGGTTTTGAGTTATTGGTTTTTCAGGTCCACGTTTAGCGGTTAATGACATATTTAGTTCTACATTTTCCAACATGTATGTACAATAAGATATTGAACTATTCAATTGATAAACAAACATATTCTGTACATCAATTCAGAGATATATACATGAATCTCCTAGAATATAGGATTCAAACTTATTACACACGATACGTATATCCCTTTGATGTAAAGACAGCAACTCTTCCTTACATAATTATTATTAGGATTGGTAATTTAATTTGAATCTGTATATGTGACATAAATAAGGATATATTTTTGTTTTTATACAGGATTCCTTTTCTTTATAAGGTTTTGCCATAAAAAAAAAAATCATAAAAGTATAAAGTCGTACAGAATTAAAATTCATTTTATGTCTTACAATATTTGATACAGCTCTATATTCTAATTATGGAGATTGTTCAAAGAATCTTTCTTTTAAGTGAATCATCCTTGAAATATGTAAGCTTAGAGAGAAGCAAAATTGGTTGAATCCACGTGATGGAATGCAATAAATCAAGCCAAGAAAGTCACGGTGTGATCTGTTACGTGGAGACGTACGAGTTTAGTGGATCCTTGTTTATGTGATTGTGACTATGTCTTTGCATGGATCCAAAGGTTCCCTTTGATATATATATATATATATATTTTGTGCTTCGCATTTTTTTATATATTGATCTTTTAGAAGAAAACAATATATTTAGATTCTTACATATTAAAATACAATTGTGATGATGTAATCAAATCCCTAACTATGCTTAGGAAAGATTGTAATACAGTTGTGTACTTGTATTTTTTTTTCCTATAAAGAAAGCCACCATGCGTTTCCTTCTTCTCAAATTATAATAAAATTATAAGTAGGAAAGGCAGAGGAAACGTGCCTGCGGTGATGTACTTTTGATCTTTCAATTTGTAGCAAAATAAAACTCTACATGACAAGAAATGAAAACAATTCAAATCCTTCGATAAACATTTCGAAAAATTGATATCATAAGAGTAAGAGATAACTTTACATTAGCTCAATTGCATTAAACCAAAAACCTTAGGAGATTAGAACCTAAATCCTAACCAATAAATATATTTAATGACCTTTTTCCGTTACAAACGGATATCAAATTAAAGAATGAAAAACCGTCTCCAAAAACGAATATGAAGTCATCACTAGCCCTCAAATCAGTTGGTAATAAATTTATTCGAAAACTTATTTTTTTATATTTTATCTTATCTATATAAAATAAATAATTTTTTATATAATAGTGATATAAAAAGAAAATTTGTTACTCCCTCCATTCCAATATAATATATATTTTTTGGATATGTTTCACATATTAAGAAAACCTTAAATGTTGTATTATAAATGTTTCAGCTTTTATAAAATCAACAGTTTTCAAAAAAAAATTCAACCAATAATATTTCAATAAATTCAAAATTTTCAATCAATTTTTTTTAAATCTGCAATTTGTAACGATTAAATTATAAAAACACATTGAAAATATAAATTTTTTTATTATTATGAAGTACAATATTTTGTATGTACGCATTACTATATTTAATAAAGATAGAAGAATACACACTCGTAAGTCGTAACAAAAAATATATATACTAAAAAATCACATATGTACAATTAAATTGAATTATGAAAGTAATTTCCGAAGAGAAGAAGAGGCTAACACACAAAAAGCTAAGAATTTTGTATTGTCAACTACAGATAGCAACATGCTAGTTACAATGCCAGCAGAATTACAGGTGCACACGAATAATTACGTATATCATATACCAAAATGTGAATTATACGTGTCTCTAACACTAATTAAGGTGCAACATTAGCAAGTCAAATTCTCGGGATTCCATTAGATTATAAAATATTTAATTTGATGATGTCATCGTCTCAGTTTTGTTATCGGGATCATCTTAAGCTATAGCTATTATATTTTCTAAATTTGAAGTTTTGACGCAAGGCGTTTGAAAGAACTCCAAATTCTCCGGAATTAATCTTCTTTTGTCATTAGGGCTATTGCTCTATATTCTTTGACCTTAGCCATACACTGATTATTGCCACATTGTCCATTTTGTGGTATAACTTTGAACGAAAATCCAGCAAATAAATTAGGATTATTATATGGTTAATTATCATGAGTTTTATGGTAGTCATAGTAATTTTATATATAAGGATTTATGGTAGCATTCGCTTGTGCAAAATATGCTGCAAGATCAAATACGAATTGTGGGATGTCGCTGACTACAAAGAACAAACGAAAAAACTCGTATGAAATAAGATCTTTTTCATTGTTATAAAGACATTTATATATTTCGTATTTTACCGGTTTTTATGATAATAAACATATAGTTATTTATATTTTAGAGTCTATATTGTTATTATTAGAATCCAAATGAGTCATTTTAGATGCATGGATAAGTTTTGGAGTTTTGGTATAATCTAAAAGAATTATATAGCAAAAATGGAAGCTTGAAGAGGCGGAAAAAACCCCGAAGAAAAACGGCAAAAACAGAGGAAGATATTGATCGACACCAGATGTATATTCAGCCTGATTTTTGAAATCTCAAGATCAAGATATTTCTCAAATCTTTTATGTTAATTTTCTAATTCTAATCCGTCCAGACCCCTATAAATATTTTTACTAAGCCATTGTTTAGACTTATACTTTAATTTTATTTTGAGAGAATTTTTAGGAGAAGATTTCTTAAACCCTTTTACTGATTATTATTGCTTTCATTCAATTATTGCATGGTGAATTTTTTGGAAATGTATGAGTAGCTTTATTAGTTAGGTTTAAGATTCTTAGATTATGATAATTTTCTGTTAATCTTAAGCTTAATTTATGAACCATTAATCAACTCTTTTCTTAGATTGTTCTTATTGCTACACTTTAACTTGATCATCTAGACTTTAGATCATAGGAAATTTATTATGCATGAGAGTGCTAATAAATTGATCATCTTTTTTCAGAGCGATTTTGTTTAGAATAGCTAGTGAACAATTGAATCGGTTTGTCAATACTAGTTTAAATTCCATAGAATTTCTCAGAGAGATTTGGTCTTTCTAGGGTTTAAACTAAGATAGTTAATCTCAGCGAAAGTTGGATTGCTTGTTTGCACTGTTCATTTTCTAGAGTTAAGGTTTTCATAGATTTTACCCGACGGGTGTCGACTGACACCACACCAGTGTCGATCGACACCGTTCGTCATCAGGTCCAAAATTGAATCCTAAATGAAGTTTCCAAAATCTAGTGTTTGTTTTAATTGATATGAACCCCTTAAAAATCACTTAATGTCTGCTTTAGCTAATTCCTTGGTTTAATTTAGAATTTTTATAAATTAGTTTGTTTAGTTATTCGGTCTCCGTGAATTCGATCCTTAAGTACTATAAGTGATATATGTTGTGCACTTGCAGTTAGAAATACATAGGGTAAAACTTTGTGTATCAAGTTTTTGGCGTCGTTGCCGGGAACCAATTAAACTTGCATACTAGTTTTTCGAATTCTATTTTATTTGCTTATTTTCTTTGGTGTTATTTTATTTTATTTATTTACTAACTAGTTTCCTTTTGGTTTTCTCTTTGGATTTTCAGTTAGTTTATGCCCTTGAGGAGTGACAGTTCTGAAAACCTCCTACACTACACCGAGTTAGAAAAGGTCGAGAGAAACAAAAGGAAAGCTAAGTAAAAAACAACCACAATGGTAGGAGAATTTGATGCAACCGCTCTGCTAGAAGAGATGAAGAGGATTGCTGAGGACAATGCTTGGATGAGAGAAGCCAGCGACAAGATGCAGGAAGAGATGAGATAAATGTATGTTAATATAAATTAAGAGATAGTCACGATTGGAGGAAATGATAGGCCTCACACTTTCTACAAGGAGAAGTCTCCGATAGTTGTCCCACCTCGTACTAGGACAAACTATGAGATCAAGCCTCAACTCATTCAGCTGGTGGAGCAGCGACCATTTAAAGGACATGAACATGAGAACCCCATCGATCACATCGACCGTTTCGAAAAAATCTGCATCACTTCTCGAGTTGATGGAGTACCTGATGACTACAACCATTGCAAGCTCTTCGAGTTTTCTTTGGCGGACAAGACACTTTGATGGTTGAACTCTCTTCCACCAAAGTCTCTCCACGGATGGGATCAGATTCGAGCTGCATTTTTTAATCACTACTACACCAAGTTTTCCAACTTTGAGAAGATTAGTGGCGAGTCATTTTGTGAAGCTTGGGAGAGGTTCAAGTTTTATTGCAGAGATTGTCCACACTATGGCTACACCGAGAGCCAATTGCGTAGCATCTTCTATGATGGTGTTGGATGGGATTACAAGGCTGTCTTGAACGCTGCAAGCAAGGAAAACTTCATGACACAAAGCGTGGACGGAGCCAAGGAGATGATTGAAAACCTTGCTTAAAGCTACCGAGATAAGAGAGCGGAGCATGATCGATCAAAGAGAGTGAACAATGTGGAAGCTGACTCATTAAGGGAGCTTTGTGATATGGTGAAATTGCTGATCAAGTCTAGTCCGAAGAGTGTTTGTTTTGCTGATGTTAATGCTATCCAAAAGGAAGAGGAAGGGAAGGATGTTGCTTATGTTGGAAATTCTGTCCAATAGTTCCACGACAAGCCTTTTTACAACAAGCCTTTTGATGGAGGATACCAGAAGCCATTTGGAGAAGGAAGAAGCTATGGCAATACATCCTACCACTCTCCAAAAGCACAAGATGATGAAACCAAGTCAATGTTAGAGCAGATTCTTGAAGACCAGCAAAAGACTGCATGATTCAATGGGAAGCTTGATGATCTCTACTCTAACCTAAATGGGAAGTACGAACAGCTGGCTGCACATAAAAAGAAAAACGGACCTCCAAGTAGCTCAAATGACCGAGTCAATTCGAAGGCAATATGGTTTCCTTCCATCAAAGATGGATCAAAACCCGAAGAAGTTTGTCAACACAATCACCATGAAAAGTGCAGAAGATGAGGTTGATTTGCTTGAGACAATGCTTGAAGGAAACATGGACGAAGAGGAGTTCGATTGGGTTGAAGGAGAAAATTCGGCTGCACAACAGACTGGTGTCGATGGATGTCGAGTGTCGATCGACATCCTTTGAGAAATTCCACGACGGACTCTGTTTCAGGACATGGTGTCAATCGACACCTCCTGCAGAAACAGTCTCCGGCGACTTGTTCTTCATCAAATGCCATGGATCGACTTGCTACAGCCTCTGAACTAGTCCATATACCTCATGTGCCTGATCCAGACCCTCCTAGGAAGTCCGAGAAGGAACAAGAGAAGGAAATCGAATCTCGTCGGCAAACTATCTTAAGTAATGTGATCAAGGAGTCTCCTTCGTATAGTTTCATCAAGAATTCGCCGGTTATAAATGGATTCATCAAGCAGCTGAGTGTCACTAAGGTCAGCATTGATGATTATATTCAAACAATACTTAAAGAATTTAATGCGATCAATATTATTCTCATGAAGATTGCTATAGAAGCACCCTCTCCATCCACCCTTAAGAAGCTTGAAATGATGAATTATCCGGGCAGATTCGTCTTGGATTGTTCAATCAAAGGTGTGATCATGAATAATGCTTTATGTGATAATGATGCCATTGAGAATGTGATGTCGCAGGCTGTCGTTCGAAGGCTTGGTATTCCTTGCCGACAAACTTCAATGACACCGATAATCATGGCATACTCTTCATCGGTGAATGCTAAGGGCTATGTTCCAAATGTGATGCTTCAAATTGGAGATTGTCTAGTGCCTGCTGATTTCTACATTATGAATATCAATGAGGAAATCAATAGACCATTGATTCTCGGTTCTTCATTCTTTGCCATTGTTGGAGCTGTTATGGATTATCCAAACCAAATAGTCTTCTTCTCCAAGATCAACACAAAAGTCTTCTATCACTTTAACCCTAAAGGAGGAACCTCTTGCAAGGCCATTCACCATGATGAGAAGCCGAACTCAGCCCCTACAGATGCTCCCAAAACAGTCCAACCAGTCATCAAAGACACTCCAAACATCAAAAAATCATCTAAGGCAAAGCACGTTCGTTCTTCAAAGCCATTTGCTACAATCAACATTGTCATTACAGAGGAGCTAAGATACATGGGAGATGATGTTATCAAGGATCGGTTGAATGCTACGATGGTGCTCTTTCCTCAAGTCTCTTCATGGCAAGTGAACAGCGGTGTGATAGAGGCGGAGGGGAAATTCCAATGCTTCACATACGATCCATCATGAGTCACTATCCATACAATAGTCTGGCTAACGACTAAAAATTAAGCGCTTAGTGGGAGGCAACCACTTGTGAGTTTTCTATTATTTATACTATTTATTTTACTTATTTTTGGTGTTTTAATTTTTTAGAATATTTACGGTTTTCAAAAAAACTTATTTTAATTTTATAAAATCTGACTTACTTTTCTACGATTTTTAAAATTATTTTCATGATTGTTACTATTATATATTATTTAATACGGTTTTTATACTGTAAAATAAAAGAAAAACAGTTATTTCAAATAAATCAGATTTTGTGGTCGTCGCCTTTTTGGGTCGAGCGACACCCTAAAAGTGTCGATCGTTACTATTGGTGTCGATCGACACCCGACGCACAACCTAAGTAAGTGTTCTGATTTTGGCTTTTTCGATTCATACTTCTTTCTTTTCTCGCCTTGAGATTTCTACACACTGGGACAGTGTCGTTCAAGTCTGAGGGAGAAAATACTGATGTATTTTTCTTTGTATTGATTTATTTGTGATAATTTTTTTAAAAATTGGTTTTATCGAGTCGTTTTATGGAGTCAAAATTAGTTGGAACCATGATCTTTGCTTGGATTGTTTGATTGTGTCTTTTTCAGATCTGTGACATCATTAGCAAGGCTAATTTCAGAACAAGACTACTGAAAAATCCAAGGGACAATTGGTAGTACAAAGACGCTCATGCTAAGTTACGAAGTACCGAACGGTTGAAGCTTATTGCACCTCTTCAATGTGATCAATGCACTAGGATTTGATTTTTTCATTCATGCTTGCCAGGTTCAACAAGAGAAAACATTTGTTACTCTCCCTTTCGAAAAAGTGACTTATCATACCATTTAGGCAAACAACTAAGGTTGACCTAGGCTTTTTCGATGATAGCACTTACATTCTAGAGAAATAAAATGCCTGAAGGTAGGCTAGAGACTAACCTCTCGATGATCCGGAACCATACTATAGACTATTAGTGCTACTCAAGTTTGGGGGAGAGTAGTGAATATTTTTGTTCAAGTGTGGGTTTGGTAAACATTGAATAGGAAAGGAGTCTAGAACTTTCGAAGGCATCAAGATCAGGAGAAGAGACAAGCTATGAAAATGGCATCGACTTCGTAATAAGGTTGTGAGTTTATTTGGAATGTTAAGGAAGTATAAGGAAAAGTACATGGCGGTTAAGTTTGGAATTAGTCGAGCTAATATGTGTATTACTAAGTTGACTAAGATCAATTTGATTGTCTAAAGCAAGGGGAGTTCTATATTTTCAAACCTCTTTCACAATTTAGTTTATGTTTTGTTTGAGGGCAAGCAAAGACTAAGTCTGGGGGAGTTGATATATCTCGTATTTTATCGGTTTTTATGATAATAAACATATACTTATTTATATTTTAGAGTCTATATTATCATTATTAGAGTCCAAGTGAATCATTTTAGGTGTATAGACGAGTTTTGGAGCTTTGGAATAGTCTAGAAGAATTATTGAGCAAAAATGGAAGCTTGAAGAAACGAAAAAGGAAACGAAAAAGGCAAAAATAGAGGAGGGTATCGATCGACATCAGACGTATATTCAACTTGATTTTCTAAATCCCAAGATCAAGATATTTCTCAAATCTTTTATGTTACTTCCCTAATTCTAAAATCCTTCCAGACCCCTATAAATACTTTTACTAAGCCATTGTTTAGGCTTATGCTTTAATTTTACTTTGAGAGAGTTTTTGGGAGAAATTTTTTTAAACCCTTTTATTGCTTATTATTGCTTTCATTCAATTATTGCATGATGAATTGTTTGGTCATGTCTGAGTAGTTTATTAGTTAGTTTTAGGGTTCTTAGACTATGATGATTTTTCTGTTAACCTTGAGCTTAATTTATTAACCATTAATTAATTCTTCTCTTAGATTGTTCTTATTGTTACGCTTTAGCTTGATCATCTAGAGTTTAGATCATAGGAAATTTATTATGCATGAGAGTGCTAATAAATTGCTGTAATTAATCTTAAGAGAGCTACCTATCTTTTCTCAGAGAGATTTGGTTTAGAATAGCTAGTGAACAATTGAATCGGTTTGTTAATACTAGTTTAAATTCCATAGTATTTCTCAGAGAGATTTGGTCTTTCTAGGGTTTACACTAAGATAGTTAATCTCAGCGAGAGTTGGATTGCTTGTTTGCATTGTTCATGTTCTAGAGTTAAGATTTTCAAAGATTTTACCCGACGGATGTCGATCGACACTACACCGTTCGTCATCAGGTCCAGAATTGAGTCCTAACTGAAGTTCCCAAAATCTAGCGTTTGTTTTAATTGATTTAAACCTCTTAAAAATCACTTAGTGTCTGCTTTAGCTAGTTAAACTCAAAACCATCATCCTTGCTTTAATTTAGAATTTATATAAATTAGTTTGTTTAGTTATTCGATCTTCGTGGATTCGATCCTTAAGTAATATAATTGATATTTGCTGTGAACTTACCGTTAGAAATACATAGGGTAAAATTTTGTGTATCTAATGGACGATTTAACTTATTAAGAAAGTGTTTGATTTTAGTCTTAAACTCCCGTTACCCTGTTGTTCATCTTTCTGTTGGAATATATTAGATCTAGTAAAATTTGTTGCTGTTCATCTTTCTGTCTCTTAGCCAATGCTTGTTTCCCTCATATACTCTAAAAACAAATTTCATTACAGTGATACCGTAATATTCTCACAGAAAAACACAAGATACTAGACAAAGCACGAAGTACGCCAGAATCTACATCTAAAAAGTGAAAAACACATTTTTGTAGGAAGCAACTAGATTGTCATTTTTGTGTAGATTCACCACAATTTTCTCCCATGTTTACTTCTTTGGGTTGAATACTTAAGTCTAGATCGCCTTCAAAATTAAACTCCAAATGTTCCATTCAGTACAAGATGCCAACACAATTGCTGTCAGCTAAAGTAACCTTTTAACTCCAGGGTAGCAAAAAATCATCAAAGGATACATAGGATTGGTTTACAACACTTTGTTCAAAAACATAAATTTGGTTTCAAAACTCTGAGGGAAGCTCAAATTTTATTCCCAAACTACAATTATTTATCCAGTTCAGAGCATTATCTATCAAAGCTTAAATAATGGATGCATTTGTTGTCGACGAAACCTAGCCTCTTCCCAAGAAGCATACTCAAGTTGAGACTATCAGTTTTACTACCACGGGCTAGTTACACCGTCAGTTGCTCAATTTTAATTTCAGTATACTTCTTTTGACTGTTCATCATGCTACTAAAGCTACGTGAATACAAAAATGTCATTTGTTATACAAACTCTCTAGTCTTCACATGGCTCAAGTTTTGTGCACTGAGAAAGTAGTTAAAAAAACGCACTTTAGAAAGACCAAAAGTATGTGACAAGTTAAAAAGACTATACACTAGACAGAGTCGCACTCAAAAAGTCACAACACACGAGCACACACAAAACTTAAGCTAATTAAGACTAGACCCAAGAAAAAACACAGTAAGGAATTTACTAGCAAGCAAAGGGTAAAATAAGGGTCATGGAGCTCCCAAGAGAATCGGATCACCCAAACCAGACCCGTGTTTTCCAAGGGCCGAGATGCTTAGAGAACGTTTCCTCATCTTTTCTTTACCGGACCACAGTCTTGAGTCCCCGTTTTCACAAGTGAGCAGTGATGCGCACAGCTGAAGGGGCTCGACCATTTGCTGGTTCACGGTCCGAAGGAAGAGGTCTAAGTTTTGTATGTACTTATCGTCTTTTGTTTCCGGCTTGTGGTTTTTTTCGGACATTACCGCAACTGTATCTCGCGCCTCTTCCTCCTCGTCTGTCCAGTAGCTCTTGTCTTCCATAGCAAGATCATCATACTCCTCATCCGACTTTGTCGATTGCTCATCAACCGATCCCACCTGTAAACGATTTTCCCCAGCATCAAAACAAAGCCTCGGGGAATCTAAGAAGATATAGTCATTAAGAAAGTGTTGTACCTCTTCATGGTCCTGTTTGTTATCGTCATCATCGCTATAATCTGTATCTGGCTCGGGATGTTCATCTTCATCATCATCGACTTCTTCATCATCGCTTCCATGCACGGACTGCTCTTCCTTAAGCTAAAGGAAAATAACAGAGATGATACAAAATCATCAGACAATCTTTCCACATGAGAACCAAATGCAAAAAAAGTTTCTAAGGGTACCTCTTTAGAAGTTCCTTCGGACATTCTAGGTGAGCTGCAGCAGGAAGAGAAATACCGACTGCCCGTTTCAGCCGCGTCAGCTCTAGAGCCATCCACACTCCCAGCCCGGCTGGTGGCTCCATCAGTAGGCCAAGCACTGATCCCAAACAGGCCAAACTGAAGATTCACCGGTTCAGCTTTCTGTAGATAACCATAAACTGGATGCTCCATGCCATTTTCCTCCATCATATCATTACAAAAGACAGGCTTTCCGCTCTCATCAAGCTTACCACTAACTGGCCAAGTTCTTGCGAAAGTGCCATCAGTATTCAGAAGAGCCATTAAATGCCTCGAAGAACCTTTTCTTTGGATCAGCTGAAACATTCCTTTGGAGCTCAAAGAATTTGCTGTACACTGGTTCCTGTACTCATCGTCGATCACAGAGACGGTATTCGTTGTAGTGTCATAGAGCTGCTCTCCTGCTTCTCGCCTACGCATGCAACTGAAGACTGTCGCGTGAATTGCAGCCACGCTCTTATCAACATTGGTATTGTTTATCTTGGGAACGAGATGTTTGTCAGCTCGTTTACACAGGTAATCCTGTATTGTTCTGATGTTACGTATATATTTTACATACTTGTTTTTCTCTGGGTCTAGGGTCATGTACTTAGCTCTGACTGCAAAGCGTTCCAAGTGTTTCTCCTCATTTGAGATGTATACCATGAAAGGAACAATCGATGGATGCTTCTTCATTAGTCCCATCTGCAAGGAAAAAAGAATTTTAGAAATTGCACAACTTCAAGTTATAATCCAATAAGAGAACTGAACTGAGGCTTACCACAAAGTTAAGGCTTAGATGAACACCTTCAACAACCACAGACTCTTTCCGTTCTTCCCACGAGGTAATGAGCCTATCAAGATTGTCAATAACCATTTCACTTTGAGCCTTATATCCTTCTACAGCCATTTGCTTGGGACTTAACAACACAGGAGTGGTTTGTTTGGATCCAACATCCGTCTGTTGAGCATTAACACCTTCAGAAACTTTCGCTTTTCCGTCGTCAGGTATTGATTTTGCAAAACCATCCATCTTTTTGGCTCTTCTTTTTTTAGCTTTTGACTCAGCTACTGCCTCAGGATCAAGGTACTCTCCAGCATGATAAGTTGAAGCCCACAGCAATGGATTTTGCTTTTCATCCACGAAACTCCTCATCATGTGACGGATTGAGTCGGTTGAGACAACCGTCGTAACCCCAAGCCTGCTTCCCTGCAAGATAACAGATTCCAACTTTTGTAAAGACTCTAGACAACAAATGGTAACCAAATGTAATATTGAATATACAAAAACAAAAGAGTGTAGCATCTTATGTGATGTATAATACCAGAAGTGCAGAAAGCGTAGATTTGCCACAGCCACTAGTACCACAAAGCAGAACAGTCACAGATTCCTTCCTTTCTCGAATCCTGCAGGAAATGATAGATATAAGGATTCATGAGATAACATATCAAGTGACAGACGATTATGCGGTTACAAAATAAGACATGAGATCTTAACATACCTAGTTACAGCCATAAACATAACTAAACAGAGGTCTAAGAGTAAGTCCACATACTTTCTAATGACAATGATTACAATATCTATCAAAATATGTGTATGAAAAGGTAAGAGAATTTACTTGCAAGCGAGAATCAAATCTGCTCTCTGGTCATGACCCACATACTTATACTCAGCCAGAGCGTCACAGACAACATCCACAAACACATCTCTGGAAACAACAACGGTTGTTCGCCTTTTATAGGTCTCAAAAGGCTTAGTTCTAGTCTTATCAGCATCATCATCAGCCTCCACTTTTTTATCTACACCAGCACAAGCTGAAGCAGCATCATTTGCCTTCTTATCAAACTCAGATTCTTTCCCATGTGTAGGTGAAAGTATTAAAGATCCTTCACTTCTTATTAACTCAAATACCCTTCTGCTAATCTGCCCCACACAAACCAGACAAAACAAAATCTATCAGAATCGAAACAAGACATGTACAGGACAACAACAACAAATCAGAATTTTGTCTTTGTTCTTACAATAACATAACATGTTCATGAATAAGACAGAACACACACACACACACACAAAAAGGAGAATCTACAGACATTGGTCATTTCAATTACAGAGGAATATATATTCTGGAAATCAAAATTAAAAAGAGTAATTAACCAACTAATTAAGGATTAAGAATCATGCTTAATCTCATAATCTCAAATATCCAGAAAAATAATTAAATTGATCATTACAGAACCAAACTAAAACACAAAGAATAGACATGTCGGCCAAGACAGTAAAAAAACCAAAAAAGAAAAAAGAGTTACGAGAATCCTGTCCAAATCCAGACACATCACTGTTCACGGAATCTTATAAAAAGCAAAATTCACTACCAGATCAAAACCGGAAAAAAACACGCAATCCCAAAACCAATAAACGACAAAAAAAAACAAAAAAGTTTTGACAATGATGAAAGAAAACGATGTTTAAACAAACAAAAATGGTGAGAAATCATCATCATCATCATCACCATCACCTACCTTGAAGGCATGACGAGCTTTGCAACCCATAAGCTGAAGAGTACTCTGCAAAACAGGACGCGTATACCTAAACGAATCTTTTCCCTCCACCGTCGCCACGTCATCGACCACGACTATATACATCACCTTCGCCGTCTCCGCCATTATTGATGATGGACCGATTCTTGATTTTTTTTTTAACAAAAATTAATTAGGGTTTGAGATTGAGAATAAGAATGTTGTATGTTGTTTTATAACAAGGCGGAGAAGAAGGAGGAAGAGAAGAAGAAGTTGTTGTAGGCATTTTGGAATGGAGTCAGCTTCTTCGTTACACGCATCGCTTCAGTAAAGCCTCCACGAGTCTCTCTCTCTCTTTTAAAGCCCACCTTCTTCTCTTTTCTTTGTCTCTTTGGGGAGGAAGATAATTAAATAACGTATATTTATGAATTTCTACTTGTAGTTTTGTTTTCTTTTTATATCTTATACCTAACTTTGTTTTGAATCTAATTAATCCTCTTTTTTCCTAGGAGATCCCAATTCATATTCTTTTCATTGTATAAATTAACGCGGTTTTTTCCCTTAATTATAACGCGGTGTTTACATTAATGTACCAAATTACAAAGATATATAGTAATTAAAAAAAAGTTAAATGATATCTTTGGTCAATATTCGCTAACAGATTATCATATATCGCTTTTTTGTTTAACTTTCATTTCGGTTGTTAATTGGATTTTGAATTTCTATTTATTATCTTGTGTAGATTAGATATATCTTGGTAGATAAATGCAGGGGCGATTCTATAATTTATTGTCTGGATAGTTTATTTTAGAAAATAGTTTTGTTTTGTTATTTTGTTGTACTTGTCAAAAAATTTGTTTAGAAGATTGATTCTTTTCATTTTCTACCACCATGTTTCTAGCCGACCCCCATTTGATCTGGTCTTTGTCAACAACAATTAATTAGGATCTAATTCTTGGGAGGAAAAGTATGTTTAGCAACATAAAATATATACACTAGTGACACTACTCGTTACTAATCCTTACAATATCTATGTCAAATAAAATTTAATTCTACCTTATATATGTTCAATTCAGAAAAAAAATGACTAAACTGTTCATAGATTTATATTACTCTTTATTTGTTCAAAATAAGCGGATCATATATATGAATCTGATTTTCCTTTGCATCAAATTTTAGATGCATTGTTAAAAGAATTAAATGAAAAATTTCGTAATAAAAAATATATAATACATATTCATCGAAATGATCTTTAAATTGTAGAGGCCAAAACTCTTAGTGTTTAGTTTATGAAATCGTGCTTTCATTGAACTTATAGACTTGGCTTAAATAACCTTTACAACTTAAACAAAAACTCTGAAACTAATGCTACAAGAATTATTTGACCACGTAACTAGGCCTTTTATTTGACTACTTCTAACCAACGACTTCTTCAAACTTGTTCTAACAAGTCTTCATTATTCCAACATTCATATTCTCCAACAAACCCTCCCTAAACTAAGCTCTGTGAGCAACTTTGCTTATCTCCAACAGCACACACTCCAAGCTTGCTTCTTAGACTCTCGAACACTTCTCTCTTCAATGGTTTTGTGAAAATGTCTGCGATTTGATCCTCTGTTCTGCAATACTCCAAACTTATTACTCCTTCATTCACCAAGTCACGCAAGAAATAAAACCGAACTCCAATGTGTTTGTATCTTCCATGAAACATTGGATTCTTTGACAACTTTATGGTTGATGTGTTACCACACATGATGACTGTGGTCCCTTCAACTTCATACTCTAGTTCTCACATAACTCTATTGAGCCATATAGCTTGACACACATAGAACGAGGCTGCCACATACTCTGCCTCAGTTGTATAAAGTGTGATTATTGGCTGTTTCTTTGATGCCCAAGACACAACTGCTTCATTAACAAGAAAAACATATCCCATTGTACTTTTTCTAGTATCTGTATCCCCAGCAACATCACTTTCAGTGTAAGCCAACACTTCTCCATCACCTCCTCTTTTGTACCAGACACCGAAATTAGTCCCTCTTAAGTATCTTAAGACTCTCTTATATGCATTCAAATGGAGTGTTGTTGGTGCAGCCATAAAACGACTTAAGAGGCTTACATAAAATTGCAGGTTTGGCCTTGTTGTTGTGATGTACATAAGACTCCCAGTTATCTTCTTGTAATATGTATCATCTACTCTTTCTCCTCCTTCATCCAAGCTGATTTTGTTTCCAGGCTGAAACATCGTGTGCATACTTTGCTTGAGATACATGTATTTCATTCTCTGTCTGCAACACTCTAAGACAAAAAAAGTACCTCATCTTGCCAAGATCAGACATTTCAAACTCCCTTTGCATTGACAACTTGAAACTCTTCATCATTGCAATATCATCTCCAGTAGAAATTAGATCACCCACATACACACTAAAAACAGAGTTTTACCTCGTTCATTTGCTTTGAAGAATAATGTTTCTTCATTCTGCAACTTGGTGAAACCCTCCCTGAAGAAGTAATCTTCAATGCGGCTAAACCAAGTCCTTGGCGCTTGTTTCAGACCATATAGTGCCTTGAACAACTTATAGACTTTGCCTTCTTTCCCTTTCACTTCATATCCCTCTGGTTGCTCCACATAGATATCTTCTTTGAGAACTTCATACAGAAAAGCACACTTTACATCCAACTGGTGTATCTCCCACCCTTTCATCGCAGTTGTAGACACAATGGTTCTGATGGTATCCATTCTGGCTATAGGTGCATAAACTTCAGTGTAGTCGATGCCATGCTCCTGTGAATATCCTTTTGCCACAAGCCTGGCTCTATACTTGCTCACTTCTCCAGCTTCATTGAACTTGGTTTTATAAATCCATTTCACCCCAATGCACTTAACTCCATCTCGTAAATCCGAGAGTTTCCATGTTTGATTTCTCTCAATTGATTTGATCTCTTCATCCATGGTATCTTTCCACTTTAGACTTTTCTCTGCATCTTCAAACATAACTGGATCACCAGNACTTAACTCCATCTCGTAAATCCGAGAGTTTCCATGTTTGATTTCTCTCAATGGATTTGATCTCTTCATCCATGGTATCTCTCCACTTTAGACTTTTCTCTGCATCTTCAAACATAACTGGATCACCAGAATTTACCTCCACCATGTTGACTTCATACTCTTTTTCTTCAGACTCATTTTCAGTGACATAATCTCCTAAGTAGGTAAAAGGTCTGGGAGTTCTCTTTGTGATAGGTGGAACTTCTGTTGCTTCTTCGTCATTGGTAACATCTTCATCTGCACTTTGCTCTGCTTCATTCTCTGAGTCATCATCATCATTCTCGCTTTCTTCCCATACATTATCATCTTCGTCCCAAGTCAGCTCACTTTCCTTTTGAGTACAACCATCTTCCCAATTCTAGCTACTTGTTTCCTCAAACACCACATCCCTGCTTACTACAATCTTCTTTGTCTCTGGATTGTATAAG
>OVAP01001459.1:0-23872 GCA_900406295.1 Aurinia saxatilis | reverse complement strand
AGTGATATATAATCAACTATATAGTCAACTATATATATAGTGAACTATATATTGAACTATGATATATATAATTCACTATATAGTTCACAATATATATACTATACTTTATAGTTCAATATATAATCATTATATAATTCATTATGATTACTTCGATATATATTTCAGTGTAATTTAATATAGATTTCACTGTAATTAGTACTACAATTTTAACCTTATAAAAAAATCATTTGTGACATTATAATTACAATACATTATAAGATATTTACCTAGAGGAGTATAATCTCAACAACAAATCATCATTTATATATATGATCACTTAAATGAAATAAATGCGTGGAGAACAATGAAAAAAAAAGGAATTACATAATTATAATATGTGAGAAATTTTTTTTAACAAATTGTTTTTTTAATAAACTAAAAAGCATGTAAGGAAAAGAAAAAGTACAATAGTATTTTTATAAGGGTATATAAATAATTTTGCTTTTTTATTTTAATATAAAAACAATTTTTTTTTGTAGAAACTAATTACTTACCAAAAAGATACTATACAATACAATTTCCCTTAAATTTACATGTTCTTGTTCAATCTAAATTATTTTACTCTCACTCTTCATTTCCCTTTTCTTCTCTATTACTCTCTATGCTACTCTTAACTTTTTATTACGCTAACACCACCCAACATAAAGAAAGTTATAAATGACAATCTTGTGAGTGATACATATGATAACCACATTTATCATACGAATTAAATGCTAATCCTGGAAGATGTACAAATACGGAAATGCTAAAAGGATATGGTGATGGTGGGTCATATTATATACTACGTGTAACATCCTGAAGGTTTAAAGGACCACACCATATCGACTGAATGATATAGGCCCTTGACTCTTGAGCTTAGTTTTACTTTTTCTTGTGGCTTTCGATATCTCATCCTCATTTGAGGATATATACGTATATTTTTGGGACCTTATCTCAATACTTTAGAGAAAGCCATAACCCATCAATGTTATAACCGGTCCATTATCACATTTGCCATCGGAGACACGGCTTAATCCACCAGCAAATGCAAAGAGACAACCTTCAAGCTTTTTCTCATTAATGTCTGCCTTAATCAAGACAAAGTTTTTTGCAGAAACTACCAAACTTTTTTCTAATTTCTATATTTGGAGGGTCCCTTGCTGCACCCCAAAATATATTTCCGAAAGTGAAATCACATTAAAAGCGTAAAAAGAGTAAAAACTTTGTATTCTAGCCATCAGCCTCTGTTACTGTTTGATCTCACACGGTTCTTTGGTAATCAAGTAGTAAGCATGACTTAAGAATGTACCAATCAATACTATTCCGAGAATCAAACCATCACCATCTACATAATATACATCTTTGTAACAAATTATGTGGTTCTAGCTAGGTATAAAACTAAAGGAGACGACAAGAAGATCGAAATCATGATTACCTTTTCACTCTATTAGGGGTTGCTAAAACAGCCGAGTCATCTCACATTTGCCTTCAGAGACACGGCACATATCCACCGGCAAAAGCAAAGAGACAAACTTCATGCTTTTTCCCATCAATGCTTGTCCTAATAGAGACAAAGATTTTGCAGAAACCACCAAAGTTTTTCTTTCTATTTTCTACACTTGGAGACCCTTGCGCTCAAGATTTAATTTGGAAATTGAGATGACATTAAAAGCGCAAAAAGAGCAAACCTTGTTTTCTACCCAATTTAACCATCGATTGATTGGCCTCCTTCTTAATCTCACGCGTTTTTTTGTATAAGTAATCGTGAGCATGACATAAGAGGCTAATAATATATCAATCATCAATTGTAACATACTGTTTCCTGTAACGAGAAATTACATCTCTCGGATAAAACACTGAATAGGTTAGATTACCATTTGACTATTTGTACGTTTTTCTAAGTGAAAACCAAAGGAGATGACAAGAAGAAACCATTGTTTAACCAATCTTGTTTAGTTCTCATATATTTCTAGTTTCTAGTGAAGAACTTCTGATAGTTATCAACTTATGATGTACGTAGGGATCCCAAATGATGTAAAAATGAATACAATACCTCATCGCTTTTTAATTTTTGGATAGATCTTGAAAGAAGGAAGAAGATAGAAGCTAGCTGAGTATTGAAAACTCTTTGAGTATATTCCAAAACTTGCATTAATTTCATAAAGTTGCTACTGCTGTCTTCTTTCTTGTCCTTGATTAGCTTCGGACGTCTACGCAGTTCTTATTAGCATATGCATTCTTTTCGATCTTATCCAATATATGAAAAAACCTTTTTGTTTATAACTATTCAGTAGAAGATTTAACTAGCAAAGAGTTTTTTTATGGTAAAAAATAGTTTCATTTTCATTTTTTTTCAGGTATAAATGAAATTATGCCTTTTATTAGTGGTTGAATTATTTCTAATTAGATATAAAATCATAATTTTATATAGAAATGAAAAAATATTTAAATACTTGTGTTTTTAGCTAAATTTTATTTTATAAGAGACTGAAGGGAGCATATATTGTGAATTATCTATAGAAGATTGTTACAAGAGTAAACTGTGAAATAGTGACATAGTCCAATAATTCATTCACAATTTATAACTATTGCCACAAAAAATAAACGAGTACATACGCAACTCCTATATAAAGGTTGTGAAACCCATCTTCCATCTCACTCAAACAAAACTTCACTCCAGCCCCAAAAAACACAAGACCCCTTAAGAAAAAAATGGTTAATACTCTTTTCGTCCTCCGACCAAACCATCAAGCTCTTGCACTTCAATCTCTAACTCCATTCTCTGCCTTGTCTCCTCACCGTGCCATATCCCCACGACCACGCCGCCTCATCACTGCCACAAACCTCGAAATGATCCTCGAGGAAGAGACCGCACCCGAAGAAGACCGTCTTAGCACTGCCAGGGCCACAAATTCTCTTGCAGTGTTTCCATCGACCTCTTGTCTTTTGGACATCAAAAAACAAGTCTCTTTACTGTTTCACCGAAGCTGCAAATGCCCTTGATGATATGATGATGAGAATGATCCTTCACTACAAATCAATTGGGAAAATTGGTGTTTTCCTTGTTATAGTTAAGCTTACTGTGTAACCTTATTATATAGGTTGATGCCTTTCTTTTTATTAATCCATCAACTTCTTCTTTCTTTTGTAATTTCAACATGATTAATATTAATAATCTTGTGAAACATTTATGTGAAAAATATGTTCCTATTGATTTTTTTTTCTCAAGAAAATTAATGTCTGTTTCCATTGTATTACCAAAATACATTATGAAGAAAAGGAAATTATAAACTCGTTATAATTATAAAAAATTCTTGACAAAAAAAGACAAACTCGTTATATAATATAGGGTTTGTTTTGCATTTTCTAAAGCTTCGGCTCCATCCCGTGATTTTATCATAGTTCAGGGATTTATTCGCAATTTCCTGTTTTTTTTTGTCAATATTCACTAGACTAACCGTCGAATTCATAATCGGACCGGACGGCGAATTGCAGCTTCAAATTCAGTTTCTAAAACCCTAATTTATATCTCTCAACACAAAACCCTCCTCCTTCTTCTTCTTCTCTCTCTTTCTTCAATCTGCTTCAATGTCGTCGTTCAAGCTTTTCAACGACATGGACGACTCACGACTAAAACCCAAAATCCTCAGAAACATCCTCTCGGAAAATCTCCCCGACGAGAAACAATCTCTGACAAATTTCCAATCACTCTCCAAAGTTGTATCAACAATCGCCACTCATAAACTCTTATCCGAGTCTCCAGTTGATCAGAAGCTTCAATCTAATTCGAAATCAGCTGTTGATGATTGGGTTGAGAGATTATCAGCTCTGGTTTCTTCACATATGGTATTCAAATCTGAATTCACTCTCTATATATGAAAAGTTGTAAACTTTTGGTGTTGATTTCTTTGTGTTGGTTTTGGTTTTGGTTGTAGCCAGATAAATGCTGGGTGGGTATTTGTTTGATTGGAGTCACTTGTCAAGAATGTAGCTCTGAACGTTTCATTGGGTCGTATTCGGTTTGGTTTAACAGTTTGTTATCACATCTTAAGGTATGTATTGTGAGGTTTTTTTGTTTTGGTCTTCTAGTGGTTTGTTTTGGAAGTTTATGATTTTGTGTGTTTTGTGTGTTTAAGCAGAATCCAGCAAGTACTAGAATTGTGAGAGTGGCTTCCTTTACTTCAATCTCTGACCTCCTTACAAGGTCTGTTAAAAAGCTATGTTTATCAGATTGATTTTTAGTGTAAGAGAACTATGGATGATGATGTCCTCTGCATAGTCTGGAATCTCTAGCTGAAAGTTAATGTTCGTCATTTTTCTATACTAGACTGTTTAGTTTTACTGTTTTGAGACTTCTCGTATTGCAATCCACCACTATACATGATGATTCCATTCTTTTGTTTGCATATATGTGTTCTATTGAGTGCTTTGTATTGGAATTATAAGACGCTCTTTTGATTGAATCAGGCTGTCTAGATTTCCGAATACAAAGAAAGATGCAGTTTCACACGCTTCGAAATTGATTTTGCCAATCATTAAAATATTGGAAGAAGAGTCCTCGGAAGCACTTTGGGTAAGTGCCACATTTAGGAAGGCCTTGAGTTTTCTCTAAGTTTGGTTTATAGTACTCTCTCTACCCTGTCCTTTTTGTCTGAAGCTTTTTTTTCATTTTTATCCCGCAACTCTCTTGAAGCCATACTGTATAACTTAAGTTTTCTGCTAGATATTTGACATGTAGATGCATCAGTTCCTCTGATTGAATCCCTTGTATTAGAATCATTACCTACTATAATTTAGTGAGGTGTCATATATGGTGTATGTTTTTAGTAGGGACAATATAGTTTTGCTCATTATATTGCTAGAATCCTACTTGAATTTTGTACTGGTAATGAATGTGCAGGAAGGCTCTGTCCGTCTGCTGAGCACAATTGTAATCCTATTTCCTGCTGCCTTCCACAGTAGTTATGACAAGGTCAGTTCTCTTTGCTTCTCGAAAGTGTTTTATGTTCATACAATTTCTTTGATTTATTAGCATCAGTATTATGATCGCCACATGACAGCAATTCATAGTCTATTGATAACAATATTATTTGACATGTCAGGCTTTTATGATGTTGAGTTTATTTAAAATGCTATTCCTTGCAGGTTGAAGCAGCTATTGCCTCCAAAATATTTTCTGCGAAAACCAGTTCTAATATGTTAAAGGTATTCTTCTCTATTATTTTTTTTCTAGGTTATTCATTGCATGAACTTAGCAAAAAAAATATTAACCTACACTTCTTTAATTCTCTCTCAACTTTCAGAAATCTGCGCACTTTCTAGCATTGCTCCCCAAAGCTAAAGGGGTCGAGGGCAGTTGGTCCTTGATGATGCAAAAGGTGTTGATATCTATTAACGTACATTTAAGTAATTTTTTCCAAGGTCTAGAAGAAGGTAACGATTTTAATTCCTGAGGTTGGTTTTGTTTGTGTACTGCTATATTTTCTTGATAGATCGTGGTGACGTGTGTTGCAGAAACAAAAGGAACAAAAGCAGTCCAACGATTGGCTCCTCCTGGAAAAGACACTCCTCCTCCCTTGGGAGGGCAAGATGGGAGCTTGGATGACGCAGCGTGGAACTCTGAACAAGTTATTGCGTCCAGAATATCTGCACTTATGTTCTGCAGCTCAACAATGCTAACTAGCTCGTACAAATCTAAGGTAGTGCTAATTTTTTTTTTTTCTGTTGAATTGTTTACATTTCCTCTTAATTTTGAAGTCATTTGCTTTTGCAAGATCCTGATACTCTTTCTTTCACCTTCAGATTCATATTCCAGTTGGCTCATTATTATCCCTTGTTGAGCGAGTGCTGGCGGTGAATGGCTCTCCAGCAAGAGGCATGTCACCCTTCATGACAGGGATCCAGCAAGAATTGGTTTGTGCAGTACTTCCAACTCTGCATTCGTCGGCTCTGGAACTCTTGAGCGCTACTATAAAGAGTATCCGCAGGTAAACTGGTCTTCTTTCATTCTTGCTAGTAGCAGAAGCCATTATTTATGTGTAATCTGGTTTGTTACGTCCATTGGATAAAATTATTTATATGGACATGTCAGGCACATTAAAGATTATATTTCAACCGAAACCTGAATTTAGTTTCATTGACACTGACGATTGAGGGATTGTTCCTTTGGTCTATGTCTTGGCTGAAAACAGTTTTTGTTCTGACTTTTGTTTGCTTTTTCCAAATTCCGTGGTAAATTTTTTTCGGCGCATTTCCTGCATAATGGATTGTTACCGCACTTTTCTCTGAGCTGTAGGGACAATATTTTTGTACTTTTCCAATAGGAACTAAAACAGCATCCTTGGATTGATTCATTTTGCAGCCAACTCTTACCATACGCTGCATCTGTGGTGAGACTTGTTAGTGGTTACTTCAGGAAATGTTTGTTGCCAGAATTGCGGATAGAGCTCTACTCAATCACCAAAACCTTGCTCAAATCCTTGGGTGTAGGTAATTCCACGAGATCTTGCCGTTGTGTTGTATTTATTTTTTTAATTACAGGTTTATGTGATCAGATTGAAAGTCACTTGTGCTAATATACATATATGACCAGGAATGGCAATGCAACTGGCACAGGAAGTTGTTACCAATGCCTCTGCGGATCTAGACCTTACAAGTTTAGAACGATTGGATGCACTGTCTAGCAAAACCCCATCGCTTACTAATGGAGCTGTTCTTCAGGCCTGCAGTAAAAAAAGGAAGCATTCCAATAACTCAGGAGTCGAGGGAGAGAATTCGTCTTTTGAAGTGGGAGTCCCTCACAATCACTCGAGTAGTCCAATTTCCCTGAAGATAGCAGCTCTTGATTCACTGGAAACTCTTCTCACCATCGTAAGCTCCTTTAACTTAGAACTATTAACATTCGGCTTTATTATTGACACTGTTGAAAACTTGGTAGGAAGCTAAATTCAGTGGATTAGTTACTTGAATCGTATTCATATTCACTGTATTTCATTTTTTTACGAGTCGATGTTATAACCATATTATGGTGAAATTTAAAATGATAGGTTATACAATATCCTTCATTTTTATTGGGTTTCAGGGTGGTGCTTTGGGATCGGATAGTTGGAGAGAACGTGTTGATAATCTTGTAATGACCACCGCGACAAATGCTTGTGAAGGGAGATGGGCCAATGCTGAAGCCTACAATTGTTTACCCAATAAGTCGACGACAAGTCTGGTTGAGTTTCAGCTTGCAGCACTCCGTGCCTTTTTGGCATCTCTTGTTTCTCCATCACGAGTACGGCCTACCTTCTTATCTGAAGGGTTTGAGCTTTTCCGAGCAGGTAACTTAGATTGTTTGCATGGATTAAACTAAGCTTTAAAAGCCAGACATGTAATTGATGCATATATTGGGTTTGAACAGGCAAACTTCAGGCGGAGATGAAGGTTGCTGAATTCTGTGCTCACGCTCTCATGTCTCTTGAAGTGATCATTCACCCTAGAGCACTTCCACTCGACGGTCTCCCATCACTTAGCAACCAATTCCCAGAAAGCAATTTGTTGGCAAGCCAAAGACACAACACGCCTAGTTTGAATATGTTGAACGGAATAGCTCATAATATTGATGATCTAAGCAACAGATGGCTGGCAAATGCGGATGTTCCTTCCAACACTGAGATTCTGAGAACCGTAGACACGACTTTATCTCCCCGGGAGACCAAAAGATCGAAACTTGGGAACGATTTAGCTACAGTAGTATCCCCGAAAATCCAAGATCATGCAGAGATGGTTGCATCAGAGAATGTTCAACAAGCTGATGAGCCTGAAAAGGTTCCTGATTCATTTAAGGAACCTCTAGGACATGAATCAGAAAATGATACTGTAGCTCCCAAAGGCAGTTATCAAGAAGTAGTGAGTGAGACTCAAGAGGAGGGAGGAGATTTAGCAGGGAAGGATAGTCTGATGGAGGAAGATTTAGCGGTGAAGGATAGTGCGATGGAGGAAGCAGCAATTGATAAGAAGAGAGAGTCAGTAGGTGAGTCTGATGATGAGTCTGCTCCGAGTCTTCAGGCAGATGATTATTTCTCGTCTGATTCTGATATCGAATCTTAATACAAGACAAGCATTCACAAATCTGCATTAAGAGAATTTTGTTTCTAAGTTGAAGTTTTTGATAATTGTTTACTTATTTGTAAGATGTTATATTGAATACACACATTAATGTTTCCCAAAGTCGATTTTCCAAGTGTTCTGTGTAATTATTTTTTCTCCTTCTGCCAAACAATTCACTAGTTTCCCAAAATTCTCATTTTCCTATGATTATGTGGTTTTTAATCTATCATAAACAAATTTGTGTTACTTACGATGTATATAAAACTACTTGGTAAATTGGAGTCTTGTTTGGAAACTTAAAGCAAATATTGTAATTGTCGTTCTTCATAACAAAAATATCAGGAATGAATCAGAGATGGCAAAAGCCATATCAGAATCAAAACAACAGTCTACATAGAAGAACCATACCAACATAACATAAAACAAAGACCTTCTCTGAAAGCTTTCTCCATCCTCATATCTTGTTGAAGGCAACAATGTCACAGCTCTGGACATACTCATTGATGGGTTCAACAGTGAGTTGCTCTTCGATCATGGTGTCAACAGAGACAAGGTCATCAACAATGGTGCACATAATCTGCAACTTCTTGATACCGTAACCAACTGGGACAAGCTTAGATGCTCCCCAAAACAATCCTTCCATCTGAATAGATCTCACAGCTTCCTCTAGCTTCTTCATGTCAGTCTCATCATCCCACGGCTTAATATCGATCAAAACAGACGACTTTCCGGATTCCTTCTTCTTTGTAGATGCCTTGACAGAAGCAGCTCTCTCTTCAGCAGCTTTCTTTTCCTCTTCGGTCTCCTCCCCGAAAAGGTCAACATCATCATCATCTTCATCAGCAGCATCCTACAGTTAACAATAAAGCAATTACTACAAGCCGCTATGAATCTCACCAATCTGCAATCACACAACAGACATAAAAATCGAGCCTTTACCTTAGAATCAGCTGCAGGAGGAGTAGCAACAGCCTCTTCCGTAACCGGAGCTGTTCCCTCGACAATGACACCACTTCCTTCAGCAGTGACACCACTGACACAAGTTAAAGGAAACAACAACATTAGATGAATCCAAACAAAATAAATCAGAAACAATGATGAAGCACTTACGAGATCCTCAAGAGAGCATCAATGTGGTTGAACCAACGAGACACATTCACAAACTGTGAAGTTGGTGGCTTTGCAAGAGCAGCAAAGACGGCGAGATCATCTTTTGAAGCCTGGTACCTATAAACATAACCCAAAACGAAACAAGTTCAATACTCCTATAGATCGATTCAGGATCTAATCTATCACAACTAATTGAGAAAGCACTCGAAAAAGTGCTCAATTGAAAAACCCAATTGGAGAAAAGAGGCTTACCCAGTAATGTAACTGCGAGTGAGAAGATGCTCGTCGAGCTTCTTCAAGCCAGAATCAGAGTTAAGGTTGGGGAAGGCTGCCATTATTACTCAAAGCTCCAACGATCTGATCTGATCTAATCGAAGAAGAAGAAACGCGTAGGGAGGCCGTGGGAGAGGAAATTTTATATTTAACCTAATTTTTTTTTTGTATGACTGGGCCTATTTGGGCCCAATCAATTTTAATGGGCCTAACCATACCTATCAATCTATAGGAACTTTGAATACAATCATGTAAATCTAATGGAATGTGCATGATATATACATTTCAAATGAATCAAAAATGTTTTTGAATGGTTGAAAAAATTGGATGAAACATAATAAACATCGGTTTGGTGGTCTGATTTCGTTAAATTCAAGTTTTTATAGTTTACTATTTAACTGAATCAAAATTACTAGTTAGTTGTGTTTTTAGTTTATAATTGTAAATATATTATTATGTAATTGGCATGATTTAGCATTGATATGTTCAAGAATAAACATACAGATGAGTGACTTGATAATAATAGTAATAAAAAAGAAATATGGAACTGAACATGCCAAGAGAAAGGGTAAGATGCAGAATGGTTTATAAACTGTAAATAGATTTTTGTGTAAACCGGTATAATTTAACATTTGTTGATCCAAAGAGAAAAGACAGTCTTAAAAACTGATCGATCGACTTTATTCAATTAATTTTTTATATACATATGAAAACCTAGAAAAATTATGAATCCATTCTATTTTCTTTCTTGGAAAAAAAAAAACATTGACACTAAAATTCCAACAAAATCATGGTTTAGTATATTGTAGCTGATGAAAACCCGACAATATTAAGTTTTCTAAATTTAGGTAATATATTTTCACTTTATAATTGTAAATATCTTTTTGTATAATTTGGTATGATTTAATATTTGTCTGTTCAAACAAAAAGAAATCTATCGGTTTCAAACGAAAATAAAAAGAATTTGATATTCTATATTCGACTACTCGTCACGTTAAGTGGAAGACATATATTCTGCAATTGTATGATATTCATATGTAATAGATTTCCAACTTTAACTTTTCTTGTAACATTTCCAAAGAAGAGAAACATTAATTATTATTTTAAAACCATTATTATTATTATTCTCTTATTATATAGGGACAAGTGACAAGTTTTTTTTTTTTTTTTTTTTTTGACAAGTGACAAGTTANAAGTGAAAAGTTTTTTTTTTTTTTTTTTTTTTGACAAGTGACAAGTTAGTTTGGCCAGATAAGTATCTATGCTTTCTTGCTTACTTCTTTGTGGAGAAATTAAACATAAAGGATGTCAGATTCCAATTGAGTTAGTTCCAAAGTTTTGGCGCCTCAATAACTTCTTTTTTATAGTTTCATACAGTGCGATTGTTTCAATGTGATCGTATAAATCACTTTTGCATGGCGTAATCATGGCATGCCAATGATATAACAACATCAAAACTGCCTTTGGTTCACGATCCATTTGGAGGGTAACACGTATCACATCTTGAAGTATCAGAGTGATTATAACTACGAAGTTCGTTAAAGTATGTTCGCCATTACAATCATGCTTAAGGTTTAGTAGGTAGCATGTGCTACACCATGACAAACAATTGTTTATTTTTGATATTTTCGGAAGCAGGCATGATTTGTTGCATATCACTATGAGAATTTCAATTTTGGTTTTGTTTTCGTTTATGGAATAACTTCTTGGTTGACATAATTTTGTGATAGATATATTTTACAAAAAAGAAACTTTGTGGTAGATATATGAATGTACTAGACTTATATCGCATTCTGTGATTACTTTTTCTCACATATAATAATCTAAGATTTCAGAAAAGAAAAAAGAAAAAGAAAAAAGGTAGATGAACATGTGATCATAGTTTAACGTTTGACGTCGTCCTGTCACATCACTCTTCTTGATATGGTAGGAACTTTTTTCCTTGATACCTTACTTTTTAATTCGTTAGCTTGCATGATTAAGCATCACTAAATTTTCATTAAAAGCTATATGAAACTAAAATTTACAAAGCAACGACTAGTCAATAGAGATAAGTCCAAACTCACGACTTCTGATACTAATCGGGTTTGACTAGTTAACCATTTATACTTCATTTAAATCCCAGCATTTCATTTTCCGTGTGCGTTTTATATAGTTTTGTCTTAATCAGAATGACAATGATCTTTGACCAAAAGGTTTGGTTATTGCTGATGACAAAGTTTAACCATCTAACTAAATGTATTTCTTTTGTTATCAGTCGCCACTTTGTTTATATGATTTATGCGATTTCGAAAAGATCTGGATGTGAAAACTGAACACAAACTCCTTATATATTGGGTAACATTACAAAATAAATTGGTAGGATTAAAAATAGGGAGTAGGATAAGATAATTAGGTAGTCAGCTATAAGCCTATACATTAAAATAAATTACCAATAGTATAATATATATATAAAGAAACAAAAGAATAGTAGGATTGACAAAAATTGAAAAAAAAAATGGACGAGTCCATTGGATTTTTCTAGTAAGAGTCGTCGTGTTCTATCTCAATTCTCTATTTGAATTACCACCACTAATTATTTCCTCATTTTCTCTCTAAAAAAAAAAAAAACAAACAGAACACAACAGAAAATATTCACACTCTTTATATCTGTTGTTCTGTCTCACTCAACTAACACCTCAAAATTTACAAACAAAAAGGAAAAAAAAAAGATGGAAGGAGCAATACATGGAGGTGTAGATGAATCAGCTTTCAGAGAGTGTTTTTCTCTAGCATGGAAGAATCCTTATGTTCTTCGTCTTGCTTTCTCTGCTGGAATCGGTGGTCTTCTCTTTGGCTACGACACTGGTAAGCTTCTGTAGATTCAGTCATACACTTATATAGTTTGAGAGGTCATAACTCATATGTAAAATATGCATGCAGGAGTCATATCAGGAGCTCTGCTTTACATCAGAGAGGATTTTAAGTCCGTAGACAGAGAAACATGGTTACAGGTTCTTATATGTTCTGCTTTTTGTCTCGACTTAACTGTGTGTGAGTTATGACTAATTTTTTGTTATAAAGATGATGGATGTAAAGATTCAGTTGTGTTTGTACATACCATAAGCAAGACAGAGATCATAGTCACTAATTATATCATGATTACTAATTTTCAATATAACCTAGAGGAATTTTGTAACTGATTAAAGAATTGTTCTGTCTAATAAGAAAACATAAAGTCAAAGTCGATCATCAGAGTTTTGGTTCTGTTTTAGACTTTAGTAGCATCAAACATCGTGTTTTTGCCTGTGCTATTGTACACATCATCCCGTTTTGTATTGACCGTTGAGAAGAACCTAAATAACAAACCCAAGTTTCAAACAATCACTAAACAGGAGATGATTGTGAGCATGGCGGTTGCGGGAGCCATCGTTGGAGCCGCCATAGGAGGTTGGGCGAACGACAAATTCGGGAGGAGAAGTGCCATTCTCATGGCGGATTTTCTCTTCCTAGTGGGAGCTATCATTATGGCAGCCGCTCCTTTCCCTTCCCTCCTTGTCGTTGGCCGTGTTTTTGTGGGTCTCGGGGTCGGGATGGCCTCGATGACTGCCCCTCTTTACATTTCAGAAGCTTCCCCGGCTAGGATCAGAGGGGCTTTGGTCAGTACCAATGGATTTCTCATCACTGGAGGACAGTTCTTGTCTTACCTCATTAATTTAGCCTTCACTGATGTAAGTGATATATATAAACCCAAAATGCGGTTTAGTTCACATTTAAACCCAAGAAAAGAAAATCTAGTTTGGTTTGGTTTGGTTTTCTGAGATTTCAGTTTATGATTATTGATTTGCTTGGTACAGTTTTAACTACGGTTCAGGTTTGGTTTTAATTTCTAAATCAAGTTTCAAAATTGTAAAAGAAAAAAATTATATATATATCTTTTCGGTTTAGTTGGGATTCAATTTCGGTTTTGACGGTATTAAAACTTCATATTGGCTTATCCGGATCTTTACAAAAAAATCTACCCACTTGTTGAATGTTATGTTTTCTCTTGCTCTAGGTGAAAGGGACATGGAGGTGGATGCTTGGAATCGCTGGTATTCCAGCTCTTTTGCAGTTCATCTTAATGTTTACACTCCCAGAATCGCCTCGTTGGCTATACCGCAAGGTCCTTTTTCGATCTCTCTTGTTTTTTTTATCTCAAGATTTTGTAGTTTAGCTTAATGTTCTACATTAGTAAAATTCATGTTTCTCCTAGTGTAAAACAGGGAAGAGAAGAAGAGGCTAAAGCAATCTTGAGAAAAATATACTCAGCTGAAAATGTAGAACAAGAGATTCGCGCACTTAAAGACTCGGTTGAAACAGAGATACTCGAAGAAGGATCATCCGAGAAACTCAACATTATCAAACTATGCAAGACCAAAACCGTTAGACGAGGACTAATAGCTGGTGTTGGTCTTCAAGTGTTTCAACAATTTGTTGGGATCAACACGGTTATGTACTACAGTCCAACCATTGTTCAGCTCGCGGGTTTCGCTTCAAACAGAACAGCTCTTCTCTTGTCTCTTGTTATCGCGGGACTTAATGCATTCGGTTCCATCATTAGCATTTACTTCATCGATAGAATGGGAAGGAAAAAGCTTTTGATCATTAGTCTTTTTGGAGTCATTATCGCGCTTGGAGTACTAACCGGTGTTTTCTATGAAGCGACTACTCATGCTCCTGCCATTAGCTCACTCGAGACACAAAGGTTCAGGAACATTACTTGTCCGGATTATAACTCAGCTATAGAAAACAAAGCTTGGGATTGTGTGACTTGTTTGAAATCTTCTTCTCCATCTTGTGGCTTTTGTTCATCTCCCAATGGAAAGGTAATAAAAAACTTATTTAAAATAACTCAAAAACATATTAAATACCAAACCCTTTTCATATGATGAATGTAGGAACAACCGGGTGCGTGTTGGATCTCAAATGATTCGGTTAAGGACTTATGTCATAACGAAAATCGGCTTTGGTACACAAGAGGATGTCCTAGTAACTTTGGTTGGTTTGCTCTTCTTGGATTAGGACTTTACATCATTTTCTTCTCTCCGGGAATGGGAACTGTTCCATGGATAGTTAACTCAGAGATTTATCCATTGAGATTCAGAGGAATCTGTGGAGGAATAGCTGCAACCGCGAATTGGATATCAAATCTGATCGTGGCTCAATCTTTCTTGTCATTGACTGAAGCTATTGGAACTTCTTGGACATTTCTCATCTTTGGAGTGATCTCAGTCGTTGCTCTTCTCTTTGTTGTGGTATGTGTACCGGAGACAAAAGGTATGCCAATGGAGGAGATTGAGAAGATGCTTGAAGGAAGATCTTTGAGGTTTAAGTTCTGGAAGAAAAGATCACAACTTGTTGAGAAACAAAACCAAAATGCATGAGCATGTATGAAACTCTTTATTATGGAGTTCATTAGCAATATATCAATAAGAGAGTACATAAGACTTGTAACTTTTTAGTTGGGACTTAATAGTGTGAATTTTCATAATTCTCTTTTTAGATCATGTTAATCACTATGCATTTATTAATAGAATAGAACAAAATTGTATTGATCTCCCAAAAAGTCGAAATGGGATGCTGTAACAAAAAGTAATTAGAAGGTACATCAATAAATGACTTTGGACAGCGACACGTGCCTCACAGTCTCGAGCCCGTCGCTAGCTCTGTTACCACCAAATATCACCTTCTTTTTGCATTGGTCTTGTTAAGAAACAATCTTTAATGTTCATATTTTTTAAAAAGACATGTGCTAATATGTGAATCATATATAGTATTTTGATGTTCATATATAAAATAAACTTATGAAGAGGTGTGATTGATATATCTAATTGAACTAAATTTATGTACTTCAAATGCATTCACTGAGATCATAACACTAAAAATATATCATATTATATTTTACTTTTTAAAAATATTATGGATTAATATAGTAAAATTATTTCAAATTAACAATAATTTAGGATAGGTTGATGAAGAAGTTGTCTTAACCAATTTTGTGGGTGATAATGCAAATTTTTTTGACGGTACAACTTCGAAAACTGTTTAGTATGACTATAATTTTTTCGACGGTACAATTTTTTCGATCTGATTTTTTGTTTTTTTACTTTTTTCTAGATCCAATAAATTTATTATAATTGATGTGAATTCAATTTTTAAATATAATATCAAAATTTTGATTGGTGAGTATAAGAAGTAGGTTTTATTTACGAACTTATCATAATATTCTTGTTATTATAATTTTTTGTACTGATATTTCTCTTACACATTGGAAGAGGGGAAGACTTTTCCTTCTTTCTTTTTTTTTATTAGAATTTTGTTGGTTGCTAGACTTAACAAATTGTATGTAACCTATATATATACTAAGTGTTTAAATTTAGTTATTCATTGAAACACTAATTTTCTCAAGAAATGACATCTTTAATTCTTTTACACAATTATAATGGCAAATTCAAAAGGTCTGAGCAAAGTTTGGTGAATTCAAGAGGTCTAAGCAAAGTTACTCTTTCAATTTTCTTCTTAACTTGTCTCTTTCTTATTGTCTCAAATTAATGGTCATTTGTCAACTTGAGAACTTTTTTATCTATCTTAATGCAAATTAGTATCCAACGTAAATTCAGACTAATTGAACCTTAATGCAAATTATTAATTTTTAATCACATATAGCTGGTTATAATGTCTAGCTAGTAAATTTTTCAAATAATCGAAGTTTCAAATTTGTATGTTTGGCCATTTTCGTCTCGACTTCTACTACATAGACTCAAAACATGTTATGGTCATTAATATATAACAACAAACTTTGAGCAAACTAGATCAAATATTCATTAGTTATAACTATATGAAGCAAGTCTATTAGTCAATTTTTAAAGAACATTTCTTTCTTAAGCCACTTGCCTTATTCTAACAAAGAGAATATACCTATCAAAATATTTGTATACGTATACAGTTTAGTGCATAAACGGATTAATTAATATGCTAAATTAGCAAATTCTAGATAATTAGGTAATAACAAATGGAGTGGCAAATTGTGTAATAAAGGAAAACAAATAAGGGTAAAAAAGAGAAAACAGGACAAAGTACATTAGTCTGAACTGTGTAGTTGTCTTTCTTTTGTCCGTCCAAAGACTAAACTCCTGTCTGGATATTTCTCTCTAACTGGTAATAACACACAAACACACACTTTCTCTATCTCTCTAAGTCTTTTTCCCATTTGCCTTCTCTGATTTTTTCCTGAGAACATAATCTCTTAAATCATCCTAAAACCCTAGCCCAAACTAGACTACATCTCTCATGTTATATTATATGATTAATTACAGATCTGTGTGGATCTTGTTTTGATGAGATCTAAGACCAATATCAAAAGGAGAGAAGAAGAAGCTTATGAATAGAAGAATCTGAAAAAAGGAAAGAAAAATTTAGTATCTTTGTTCTCTCGCCGCCATTGTTGTTCCTATAGTAAGCTTGACAGTTGACACCTGTAAGCTGTTAATCCAAAGTAAGTTTCTTTCTCTTGTTGGTGATTTTTGAGACATACCCATTTTTTCTCATTATTTATTTGAGATTTAAATGCCATTTTTTAAGAATTAATTCTCTTAAATTTTTGTGTTTATGTTTGCAACTAACCATTTTGTTAGGGCTTAATCATTTCTCTTGTTCTTCAATCTTCTTTAAGCTACATCTCTCTCTTTTGTCTACTTATTAAAACTTTTGTTCAAATCCTTATAGGTACAGTACATAGGTCTTATAAAATATTTAATTTAGGGTTTCTGAAAAGGCTCCTTTAGCTACTATGAAGCTATACACTATGTTTACATGAAGCTTTTGCAGATCTACTAATTTTGTATATTAATTAATTTTATCTTCTTCTTCTTTCTTTTTTGTACAGATTCAAAGTCTAATCACTGCAACATATTCAGCTTTTTTTCTCTCTATCATAACTCTTGATACAGAAGAAAGAGAAAGAAATAGAGAGAGACTTTAAAAAAGCATGAGAGTGGTGTTTCAATGGAAGTTGAAGAAGAAGACATTCAGACACAACATCAAAGACAACAACAACAACATCAGCAAGAATCAAGCAGACAAGAAGAAAGTAGTAGTGTAATGAGGAACTGGAACAATCCATCATCAAGAATCGTTAGGGTTTCAAGAGCTTCTGGTGGTAAAGATCGACACAGTAAAGTCTTGACATCGAAAGGTTTAAGAGATCGAAGAATCCGTCTTTCGGTTTCGACAGCAATTCAGTTTTATGATCTTCAAGACCGTCTTGGATTTGATCAACCGAGTAAAGCTGTTGAGTGGTTAATCAATGCTGCTTCTGCTTCAATCTCTGATCTTCCTTCACTCAACACGAATTTCGATGACCAGAGTCTTCAGAATCAGACCAAATCTAGTAGTGGAACATCGGAGAGTTCGTTGTTGTCTTTGTCAAGAACAGAGATTCGTGGTAAAGCAAGAGAGAGAGCTAGAGAAAGAACAGCTAAAGAGAAAGATAAAGAGACTACTATGAATCCTTCTTTTACTCAGCTTCTCACTGGAGGTTTCGAAAACCCAAACCGGAATTGGACCGGTTCTGATTGTTTTAACCCGGTTCAGCTCATACCAAACTCATCAGCTCCTCCACATCAAGAGACTATGAACCATCATCATGAGAATCAGAATCAGAATCAGTTCTCGTTTGTGCAAGATTACAACTTTGGAATCTCTTCTTCTCAAGATTCTCCCGGAGTAGCAACCACCATTAATGGAGGTTACAATAGTAGGGGGACCCTTCAGTCCAATTCACAATCATCACTCTTTCTCAACAACAATGTCAATCAAAGATCGATTTCATCGTCTTCTTCATCATCTTCTCCTATGGATAGTCAAAGCATTTCCTTTTTCATGGCTACTCCTCCTCCTCTTGATCACCATAGCCATCAGCTTCCGGCGAGTTTCGATGGAAGGTTATATCTATACTACGGTGAAGGGAACCGGAGCTCAGATGATAAGGCAAAGGAAAGGAGATAAAACTGAATTAAAGCTTCATTATTTTGGTTAGTAATCTCTCTATCTTGATTGAAAAAATGTTTATTGATTAGTTAAATTAGTAGTTAGTACCATGTTGGTTTCTTGATTTCATGAAAGAAATGATGGTCATTGGGGTGTGCAATGAGTCTTATCTCAAGGATTTTTATATGTATGATAATACTAAATAGTTAATAATCTTTTAAATGGCATGTGGATGAAATTGAAAAGAGGGATTCAACTTTTGTGTTTGTCTCCTCATGAGTTCTAGGTTGGGTTCCCTTCTTCCTTAGCATCACTCTTGCTTTTATCATTACATATTACTATTTATTTATATTATCTTCCATTTTCCATTTTAAAGATTGTTCATTCACATCATATATTTACATAACCCTTTGAATATAGGCATGTTTCTGATTAATGAAATATTATGACATTTGAGTCTCCTGCTCACCAAAAGTTCAAAATGTTTGAATTTATTGGATATAAGAGTATATAGGGATGAACTGTTTTGGATAAGAAAGTAGTTGAAATTTAATATTGGTGTGAAAGAATCAAATTCTTTGATAAAGACTTTGCTGTGAAAGAATCAAATAAACTTTTGTCCTTTTGTAGTTAATATTTTATTTCAGACAAAAGGATGGGAAATTGAGTGTTTGTGCCTGTCAAAATGCACAATTTTTATAAAAATCTGGCCTCCTGAAATGGTACCACATGCTGTGTGTCGGAATTTAACCCATCTCTGCGTTGTCCCATGGAGCTCTCTTCCTTTTACTTGGGAGCATCATTTACATTTTATATCCCTTTCACATTTCATTTACACTAAACTTTTAATGTTGAGTGATTGAATCTTTTCGTTTAGACAGATCTCTTGGATCTACAAGTCTATTATGTTTGATCTGAATTCTGAATGAATCTTTAAACTCTATCACCTTCACCATCATGAAAATATTAGTAAACTGATGGGAGCTTATAGTTAATTTCTAACTTTTCAGTATGAGGTTATGAGCACTAAACAGACTGTTTTCTCAGCATAGAACAGAGTTATAAAGGTTGGACTGTTCTTGTAATGAGAATTGTTCGGCTGAAAGTAATGTAATATTGTGTACATTACACACCATTGCTTATATACATTACTTGCACATTTTAGCAGTCTGGTTTCTTCTATGGTTTTGATTTACAAGATGTTTCTTGAAACTTAAAATGCAGGAGAGGAGGTGTCATTTTGAGGGAAGGCTATGTATGGCAGCCCGAAGCTCATATATGGATGCACAATCGGGATCATGAGGCTGAGTTGTTAATCTGTTCAGACCGCAAGCAATTGTTGTCATATGATGAGAAAATGTGTAATGTAATGAAAAATGTTAGTATGGTTTTAGCTCAAAACATATGCCTTTCTTTGTGTTCATGTTCATTGTCACAAACTTTGCCTAAAACTCAGACCAAGTTTTTTGTGTCATCCTCATTCTGTTGATTGTACGGTATGAAGCTTTTTCTGAGCTTCTTCTAGGTTACACTTGGGGGAAAAGAATGACCTGGATCGGTAACAAAATGATCCGCAATGCAATTTGAGGATTATTGGTATTCATTATCTATGATGCAAACTATAAGTTAAACAAGTAGTATTAGTAGAAACGAGAGGACATATATCAAATTGTAGAGAGAGATCAAAGTCTCAAGTACTTGCTTCAAGAAAGAACATAAAAGTCTCGAAATAAAGCTGAAAAAAAATCTTTATTACAAACTTTTTTCTAACAGAATCCCTTCCATCTTATTCCCATTATCCTAAAGACGTATCTCTTAAGCCTTTAAAACACAGACCACAAAAACATGTTCTTGCTCATTTCCACACTTCATATGCAAGAGTGTATGTACAATGACGTTTCTTCGGTTTCAGACCCCTTTTGGCAAACACATGCCTGCAGACTCCAAGAGATCAAATCGCGGAAACCCGCTCCGCATGACTGGTGGATTAATTTACGTCGGACCAGAGAATTTGTTGCGGTTTAGCTTTATAGACATGTTTGTGATCCCTCTGTATTCTTTTCGTTTTCTTCTTTCCTTCAGATCCTCAGTACACGTGGATTTGTTTGCTCTCACCGTCTGAAAAAATATCAATAACACCATTAGTATATTCCCCATGTATAAAGAAAACTCTATCCACACACAAGACTCCATGCTATGTATAAAAAAACAGCTCAAATTTATTCGTTTTGGCAACAATCAACCGTATTTTCAGTGAAGAAGTATAGAGGGAAATATTACAAGAATTGGAGAATCAAACTAAGGTCTTGCAGCTACTACAATCTGTCCACAAGAAACAGCATCACCCAAAATTAAACCAATTCAAAGAAAATGAGCATGGACAAGGCAAATACAGGTTCTTCTATGATAAACCACAATGAAAATCTATTTTGATTCAGATCATTCCTAATGCCACAACCAAAACAAGTCAGAGTATGGCACAATGTATTATACCTGAAACCGTCTCCAAAGCAGAAATCAGAACGAGTTCATCTCAAGACAATAAGTCCTTCTCTTGATCAACATCTTTGCGGCAGTCCCAAACGGCTCTTCAAAAGCATCACTCAACCAGGAAGCATCACAAACCTCCTTCTTCGACTCACTCGGCCTAATAGCCACCAAAGTCGCACCTTTCAAAACCGTACCATCAGGCAAATCCAACTGCGGAGCATACCACAACCTCATATTCAAAGCCGGCACAAGAGTCCTCTTGGAAGCAGAAGAAGCCGACAAAGGAGTAACTCTAAGCTCCTCAAGCTGCTCTCTATTCATACACAAAACACCCTGTCCGTCCGCATCGGATAAAACCAACCGATCCAAACTCTTATGCTCGGTTATAATCGGTTGAAGAAGATAATGCCGAGCAGAAGCCGCAATCAACGAGCTAATAGTCCAAACAACTCTCAGCTTAAGTCCACCATTAGTATAAAACGACTCAGGTATACTCCCATTATCCTCCTCACCATCAACAACAACAGAATTCTCCTCGAAATCCTTATTCGAATTCGATTTAACCACCGAGGAAGCACCAAGAATCATACAATTATCAAGCGTAGATCCAAAATCAGCTCTCCATTTCAACAAAATCCCATCCTCAATCCCTAATTCACCAGTAGGCAATTCAATCCTCAAAAACCTAATCTCAGCGAAATTCTTCAATACCTGAGTAGGAGAATGATGCGTAACATCTCCCCGATCAATCTCACCATCAACAACCTCATCACCACCACTGGATAACAACCGTTTGGGACCTAGAAACTGACCTAAAGCTTGAAAAGGCTTAAAGATCGGAGCGAAAACAAGCCTAAACAAAGAAGAAAACGAACCAGCGGAAGAATTAGGATCTGAAATCGAAGCAGAGTTAAGCGAGAATCTCCGATCTTCGGCGTTGTTGGAATCGTCGTCGGAGATAACGCAATCGACACGGACGAGGACGTTCTCGACGAAAGGGATGAGAGAGTGGAATCTACGAGAGACGAGACAGCAACGGCCGAGATCTTTGACGTCGGCGACTTTATCGAAGATGAGAAGGAGGAGAGAGTCGGGGAGGAGATCGAAATGGTCGAAAGGAGTTATGTGGGATTTTGGTTCTGGGTGGATTCGTGAGNTGGGGCTGGGGGGGGTTGTTGGAAGGGGTTTGGACGGAGAAAATAAGACATGGTTTTTTTTTTTTTTTTTTTTGAAGATGATGAGAGGATTTAGCGAGAGAGATCTGATGATTCCATTGATGAGTTTTTTTGGATTTTAGTGACGAGGGAGAAGAAGATGAAGATGAAGAAGAAGAAAGGTTTATTTAATGAAATGATTTGTGAACATTTTTTTTTTTTTTTGGGTTTGGGTTAAGTAAAACTCTCCTTAAATTGAGTAATTAAACCGGATTAGAGTCGTAGCTCTGGAATATTTTTTAATAAAAATCATAGATTTGTTAGAGATTTAATATATTAGACTTTTAAATTTTTGGACTATTTACAACACAAAAATGAGGAAAAAAAAGGGAAATGTTTTAGGCTGCAAAAATATTTTTAGAGTGATTTAGAATGAAAATGAAACTGAAGAAATTTTGATGATTTCAATGTATCTATTTAAATATTGGGTTTCACCTTTCATGTTGGTTATTGGCTATATGTGGAACCACATTTTGATTAGAGTGTATTTTCAAATTAACCGGTACCTGATATATTTTCTCCATCATATCATGAAAACTATAGAATTAAATGAAATAGCAATGGACCAAAAATATTTAAGGAAATGTTAAGTTTTTGACATACAAAAAAAAAAAAGAGAGAGTTAGATATATATTGACTAGTTTCGACTTTCGATCGCATGGCCTTTAACAATTCTCTCGTTCACGCATGACAAAAAGTAAATGAAGGCAAAATCTTACTTGTAAATCTACCAATATAACTTTAATCATATTTAAACATCTCGTCAATATAATTTAATTATTATAATCGTGTGTATTTGTGACACATGTGATGTGATGCCTTATCGGATACTTGCAAAAGCATATAAAAGTTACACAGTGAATTTTAAATACCTACAAGTTACGGCAAGTTAACAATTTTATTTTTGTGGACCAGAATTTTTGGCTACTCCAACTTCATAATCAACATATTTTAATATCATAATCTCTAGAAAACAATGTAAAGCGAATGTATAGTTGTTATTAATCAACACATAAACCAAATCTATGACATTTTTGCGTGGATATTGTATAGTTTTGTAGTTAATGTCATAGTCGTCCTTTGTGGACGTTACTGGCCTCGTCCATAGGTTATATACGTAAGTATGTGCATATCCACATAGAGTCATATCTCACAATCATGGTGCATATAATCGCAATATATATATATATATATATATATATATATGGGTCTCCACCACCAAGTGACTAGTTGGTACAAGTTGCATTTATATCATTTTTTTATAATCATTGTCCGTTTGACGAAAATTAACTTATTAAATGAGATTAGGTATATTCATACATTAATAATGGATAAGACCTAAAGAGAATGCATGAGACGACTAGTAGATTTTAAGCTAAGAATATAAGATAATCATTTTACGATGGATAAGATCATGCATTTTCCTCTTCAAATGTAAATGTTAATATTTCATGAATTTAAAAATCATAAATTATTTTCATTATCCACAAAACCACAACAAATTACAATATATTAATAAAAAAACACTATCCGGATATAAATAAAATAAAAATATACAATATAAACGGTTTTGAAATTTTACTAGGTATCATGAGGGCATCTCCAACAATGATCTTCATTTTGAGGGGGGCAAATCCTCAAAATAAGGATTTGAGGTTGTATGA